>JADRCD010126821.1:11982-26392 GCA_019843815.1 Montemys delectorum | reverse complement strand
GGGTTCTCTTCAGGAAATTTTCCCCTGTGCCTATTTGCTCGAGGTTCTTCCCCACTTTACTTTCTATTAGTTTCAATGTATCTGGTTTTATGTGGAGGTCCCTGATCCACTTGGACTTGAGCTTTGTACAAGGCGAAAGGAATGGATCGATTTGCATTTTTCTACATGTTGACCACCAGTTGAGCCAGCACTACCTCTGGTAGTACTATGTCTAATTTTCTGAGGAACCACCAGTCTGATTTCCAGAGGGGTTGTACCAGTTTGCACTGTCACCAGCAATGATGGAGTGTTCCTCTTTCTCCAGGACCTCTCCAGCATCTGCTGTCACCTGAGTTTTTTATCCTAGCTATTCTGTCTGGTATGAGGTAGAATCTCAGGGTTGTTTTAATTTGCATTTCCCTGATATTAAGGATGTTGAACATTTCTTTAGGTGCTTCTCAACCATTTGGTATGAAGCCAAGTAGTCTTGGTTTATGTTGGTAAGATTCTTGCATTTGCCTTTCGCCATCTGTTGATCTCTGGTGTTAGATGTTCTTGCTGTCTCTGACTAGAGCTTGTTCCTCCTGTGGGTCTGTAAGCCTGTGTCAGCACTTCTGGGAGATCAGCTCTCCTCTGGTGAAACCTGTCTGCAGAGGGCTGTGGATAAGTCGTCCCTGCTGAGTCCTGGGGTCAGAGCACACCCTGGAGGCAGGATCTACACTTGCAGGAAAGGTTCAGAGAGGGCTGTGGATCCCCAGTCCTTCCTAGGTGTAGATGGAGGTAGAAAGGATCCTGTTCCAGCTTCCCTGCCAGTTCTGCAGCCTGTGCCTCCTGGCTGGTCCTGCCTTAGAAAGTCACCTGAGTCCCTGGGTCAGAGCACACCCTGGAGGCAAGCTCTCCATTTGTGAGGAAGGGGCAGAGAGGGCTGTGGATCCACTGTCCCTCCTAGGTGTAGACGGAGGTAGAAAGGGCACCATTCTCTTTATTTCATTTCACATCAGCCTTTTATTTAATCTGTTTACACGTTATGGTGCCCCCTTTCTCTTCAAACTGTACATTTTGTATTTTTCCTTGCTTAGCTTGCCTTTTTTTTAAAAAAAGATTTATTTATTTATTACATGTATGTACACTGTAGCTGTCTTCAGACACACCAGAAGAGGGCATCAGATCCCATCACAGATGGTTATGAGCCACCATGTTTGCTGGGAATTCAACTCAGGACCTCGGGAAGAACAGTCAGTGCTCTTAACCAATGAGCCATCTCTCCAGCTCCAGCTTGCTTCTTTTAATTTTAGATTTTCATAAACATGACTACTAATAACCAAGCAATGCAGACAATACTAAGCTGTATGGAAATCTCCTCTGCCAAAGCTGTTAATCATGAACTCTTCAACTTGTCCTCAGGTGGATATTTTGGACAAGGGCAGAAAGCAGCCACATTTTTAAAAAATATCACAACAACAACAGTCTCCTCTGAACCCTCTTGAGCTGGACCCCCATAGTGCCACTCATTCTCAGTACCACCCTTTCTATGCATCCTACTAGGATGGTGATTAAACCCTGCTTAAAATATCCAATTGCTCTTCTAGTTTAAAGCCCCAATGCTTTCCATGTTCTTCCTTGTGGTCAGGCCAATCAGCAGTACCCCAGTTCCTGGTACCAACTTTCTATGGCTCTGATGAAACACCAGGACAAAAAAGCAAGGTGGAGAGGAAAAGGTTTATTTGACTTTTGCTTCCACATTTCAATTCCTCATTGAAGGAAGTCAGGACAGGAATTCAAACAGGACAGGAACTTGGAGGCAGAAGCTGATGCAGACCATGGAGGTGTGCTGCTTACTCACTTGCCCTCCATGCCTTGCTCAGTCTGCTTTCTTATAGGAGCCAAGACCACCAGCCCATGCATGGTTCCACCCACAATGGGCTGGGCTTTCATTCATAAATTGCTAATTAAGAAAATGCTTTACAGCTGGATTTTTTCTTTTGGTTTTTGTTTGTTTGTTTGTTTTTGTTTTTGTTTCTTGAGACAGGGTTTCTCTGTGTAGCCCTGGCTGTCCTGGAACTCACTCTGTAGACCAGGCTGGCCTCGAACTCAGAAATCCACCTGCCTCTGCCTCCCAAGTGCTGGGATGAAAGGTGTGCACCACCACCACTTGGCTACAGCTGGATCTTATAGGGGCTTTTTCAGTTGAGGTTTCCTCCTTTCATATAACTATTTATCAAATTGACACAAGACTAGCCATCACAGGCACAGACACTTATTGGTTCAAACTGTTTAACGGAAGCTCTTCCTGGTTGTGGTGGTACAGGCCTGCTTGAAGCTGCTTAGGCAGATTACACATTCAAGGCCTGTCTGGGCTATACAGTGAATTGAAATTCGGCTTGACCTACTTAGTGTGGTCCATACTTTTCTTAAAGCCAAATGAAGTGTGGGGATGTAGCTCAATTAAGGTGAATCATTTGCCTAGCACACATGAAGCTTTAAATTTAATCCCTAATATTGAAAAGAAAAGGAAGAATAAATTTTCTTTCTTGGACAGTGATTTATAGTGACCAGAGTACAGTCTTTTTTTAAAAAAAATATTTATTTATTTAATGCATGTGAGTAACTGTAGTTGTACAGATGGTTGTGGGCCTTCATGTGGTTGTTGGGAATTGAATTTCTAGGACTCCTGCTCGCTCTGGTCAACCCTGCTCACTCTGGTTGGCCCCCCGCTCACTCAGTCCCTGCTTGCTCCGGCCCAAAGATTTATTTATTATCATACATAAATACACTGTAGCTGGCTTCTAACACACCAGAAGAGGGCATCAGATCTCATTATGAGTGGTTGTGAGCCACCATGTGGTTGCTGGGATTTGAACTCAGGACCTTTGAAGAGTGGTCAGTGCTCTTACCATCTCACCAGCCCCCCCCTTTTTAAATTTATTTATTATTGTACATTAGTACATTGTAGTTGTCTTCTGACACACCAGAATAGGGTGTCAGATCTCATTATGGATAGTTGTAAGCCACCATGTGTTGCTGGGATTTGAACTCAGGACCTTTGGAAGACCAGTCAGTGCTCTTAACCGCTGAGCCATCTCTCCAGCCCCAGAGTATAGTCTTTATGAAGCCATTAAAAAGCTTAAGAAGAGCAGCAAGCCTAGGAAAGTATGGGGAATCTGATTTTTATAATTGCCACATTATATTATTTATATTTATTTTTCATAAAAATATATGGAGTAAATTTTCAAAAAGTAATCCCCTAACAGGAGATAAACAAAATTGTTAGAAATTGTTCCTGAGGATCTCAGACATTGATTTCATTGACAAGTACTTTTAATTGGCCATTTTAAATATCTTTAATTAAAGGAAACCATGTCAAAAAAAAACCTGAAGGAATGAATGAGAACAATTTCTCATAAACAAAAACAATATAAAGACTGAAAATATTATTTAGAAGGAAACATCTAAATATCTGCATTTTTAAAGTACAGTAAATTAAATTCACCACAGTAGCTGAATATCAGATTTGTATAGTGAATAGAAAGGATCAACAAACCCAAGGAGTAAAGGAAAATAATTGAAGGCGGCATCCATTTGAAGACTTGGAGCATTATGTATTAAATTATGGATTAAAAAGTGACCTTTGATTCTTATCTTAGGGTTTCCATTGCTGTGAAGAAACCACATGACCAAGGCAGCTCTTATAAAGGACAACATTTAACTGAGAGCTGGCTTATAGTTTCAGAGGTTTAGTCTGTCATTCATCATGGTTGGAAGCATGGCAATGTTCATTCAGACATGGTGCTGGAGAAAGAGCTCAGAGTTCTACATCTTGGTCCAAAGGCAGCCAGAAGACTGGGTTCCAAGCTGGGTGGAACTTGAGTGTGTATATATGAGACCTCAAAGCCCATCTCTATAGTGACATACTTCCTCCAGCAAGATTACAGCTACTCCATCACAGCTATACATCTTAATAGAGCCACTCCCTATGGGCCAGCTACACACACACACACACACACACACACACACACACACACACATGAGTGGTCATTCCTATTCAAACCACCACATTTCTTGTTTGCTTGATGTGCAAAATACAATTAGAGAAATAATTTTGAGTGGACAGTAAAGAAAAGTGAACTTAGGGCTTAGCAGTTAGCTCAGTGATTAAGAGCACTTGCTGTTCTAACAGAGGTCTCAGGTTCCATTACTACTGGCCACATGGTGTCTTACAATGGTCTGCAACTCCTGTTCCAATCCAGGGGATTCGTGTCCTCTTCTGTCCTTCACCTAAGAAGTCTAGAGGAATCTCTTTTCAAGTGTATGTGGAATATTCAAGTGACCCTTTGTTAAATCAAAAAGTAGGCTTCAATAAATGTAAACAATAAAAATTGTTTCCTGACCTCAGTTGATTAGCAACCATAATAGCAAGTTTTGAAATGTACAAATTTGTGAGAATTAAATAGCACATTCCAAAAAAAAAAAAATAGATTAATAAAGGAATCTACCAGAAGTCTTTTTACTTATAAAACACTAATTTGGGGGCTAGATATGTTATTGCAGACTTGTAATTCTACCACTCAGGAGCCTTAGAGAGGCGGGTCCCAGCTACACATCAGGAAACCAACTAACCAATCAAACAAAGAAATATCTGGACACATTTGTTTGCCCAGGCTTCCATGTTTTCTGCAATTGAGATTCCATTTGAGAATGTTCTTGATGTTTGTGGTGGGAAGTTGGGGAATTTGAAGACACAATAAATCTATTTAATTTATCTTGTGTGTATGAAAAAAAAAATGAAACCCAGGGTGGAGAAGTGAATTGCTGTCACCCTGCCAGTAAGTGGCAGAATTGGCTCTAGAAGGGGAGAAATGTTAGTCTTAGCTACTTTGTATGCATACTCCACATTTGCAACATAATTTGCTTGTTATAGAGAGCTAGGCACTTAAGTAGATAATCATGGCTCTTGATAAGCAAGGGAGCTGAAGCTTAGAGAAGTCAAGTCATTTACACAAAGTCACTGAGGAAGAAAATGATAGAACTTTTCTCAGAAATTTGTCTTTCTTCTCTTTCCTTATAGTGTTCACTAAACTAAAATCCTGTTCATCTAATCCCCTGTCTGATATTTTTTCTAGTCTCTATATTCCTTGCATATCTCTGACACTGTAAAATCTACATCAGTAGAAATCCTTTAAAACACAATGCAAGGAGATGGGTTTAGGGTTAAGATATCAGGAAGGGACTTTTATAACTTCTTTTCTTGAGACATACGGATACCCTGTAGCCCAGCTTGGCTTTGTTCTCACTGTGTAGCCAAGTGTCGCCTTGAACTTATGATCCGAACACAGTTTTGTTTGTTCATACAACAGAAGCCCCTGATAGCTTTCTGTGTGACTATGAGGATTAAATACAATATTGTCTATGAAGTAATTCTCTAGCTGGGGATTAGCAAAAAAGGAAAGACAAAGGAGCAATATAAATAGATACTGAACCTATCCTCCTGTATACTGTAGATCTGATGTCACTATCTAGCAACTCTCTGAAATTAAGGCACTGGTACCTATGTCGCCTTATAGGGATCTTTGCCTGCTCATCACTATGCACTGAGAGATCAAATCTTTTGGATTCAGACTCCATCTTAGAAAACCTGACCTAAGTAAGGTTGAACTCAAGTTAACTAACAGGTAGGTCCCTAGCACCAGTTTCCAGGTTACCCCCAACAAGACCTTCATCTAGCACCAGTTCCAGGTTATTCCTCAACAAATCTGTACCCCCCAGGTTGCAAGCCTGACCCTGACACTTCACTTCCTAACAACCACCAATCAGGTAAAAAGCAGAAGTTAAGTTTATAGTTTGGCTCCCAGCCCCCTAATCAGATATGTACCAGGCTAGATACCCCCTTCTTGCCTCTATAAATGCTTGCCTAAAACTGGGCTCAGGGCCCCTCCCATTCTCCTGCTTTAGAGACGATGATGTGGCCCTAGCTCAAGATTGAATAAAGAGACCATAGTGAAATTGTATCAGATTTGACTCCTTAGTAGTCTTTTGGGGGTTCATGAATGTTTCATGGCACAACAGTACCGTTACTAATTTGTTTTATCTTTTCTTTTCTTACCAGCGGAATCATTCAAGGAATTTGCTGAATTGCTCAATGAAGTAGAAAATGAAAGGATGATGATGGTAGGTTACTGTATTGGTAAGGGTTCTGTAAAGCAACAGAATCATTTGGATAGTTATATATTGAAAAGGAATATATTAGATTAACTTACCCTATATGGATGCCTAGTTCAACAATGTTCATTGGAGATGCTGGGAACCTAGTAGCTGCTCAGTCAGTAAGGCCAGATGCCTCAGAAATCCCAATATAGCACTGAAGGATTTCTGAAGTGTCTCTGGTCTTTAGCTTGTGCTCTGTCAGAGCCTGACAAATACAGAGGTGGATACTCACAGCCAACCAGTATTATTTGTTGAAGATGTTTTTTTTTCTCTTTCTTTTTTTTAATGTATGTTTTTGTTACCTTTGTCAAATATTCAGTTGCCGAAGTTATCTGTCCTCATGTTTGGGTCTTCAATTTTGTTCCATTGGTTTACATGTTTGTTCCTGTGCTTCTATTACTATGGTATGTTTTGAGATCTGGAATAACAATCTTTCCAGCATTGTTCTTTTTACTAAGGAATTTTTTGGCTATCTAGGGTCCTTTGTGGTTCTGTAATAACTTCAGGATAACTTTTCTATTTCTGTGACGAATGAGATGGGGATTTTTGATTGGGACTACACTAGATCTGTTAATGGCTTTTGGTAAAATTGTCATTTTTCATAATATAAATCCTACCTAACTGTGAGTATAGGATGTTTTTCCATTTTTTAGTATCTTTATCTCTTTCTCCAGATGTGTAAAGTTTTCATTGTACAAGTACTTGACTTCCTTGGTTAGGTTTACTTTTAGATAGTTTCTTTTCTTTGAGGCTCTTCTGATTAGGATTGTGTTCCATGATCTCCTTCTCTAGATGCTTATTGGTGGTGCATAGAAAAGGTATTGACTTGTGCAAGTTGATTCTGTGTTCTGCCATCTTGCTGAATTTCTCCATCATTTCCAGAAGTTTTCTGGTAGAACTTCTTATATATCTAATATGTAATAAATAACATAGCATCTGCAAATAATGATCATATGACTTTTTACTATTTGTATCTTTCAAATTACCCTTTATCTTGTCTTGTTCAGCAAATTTATTTGGGGCGGGAGCAAGGAAAGGGTTTGTTTGGCTAACATATCTAAGGTAGGAACTTAAACCAGGTGAGCAACTGGAGGCAAGAGCTGATGTAGAGGTCATAGAAGAATTCTGCTTACTGGCTTGCTCCTCATGACTTGCTCAGCATTATTTTTTTTCAAAAAATATTTTTTTAAAAAAATTTTGAGCTAATAATTATAACATATCTCCTTCCCTGTCATTCCTCTAAACCCTGTTTCTTTCAAATTTATGGACTTTTAAATGCTTTTACATACATACATACATACATACGTACACACACACACACACACACACACACACACACACACACCTGCTAACTTTATATGTTACTTTTTTTGCTTTGTTTTGTTTTGTTTTTTCAAGACAGAGTTTCTCTGTGTAGCCCTGGCTGTCCTGAAACTCACTCTGTAGACCAGGCTGGCCTCAAATTCAGAAATCCGCCTGTCTCTGCTTCCTGAGTGCTGGGATTAAAGGCGTGCGCCACCACTGCCTGGCAAGTTTATATGTTACTTTTGTGTATGTTTTCATCGCTGAGTATTCAGTACCAGATGGTTTGCTCTTTCCCGATGAAAACTCTTTTTCTTGTTCTTGGTATTCATTAACTACTTATAATTCTTTGTCTAGGACTGAGGCCTCGTGGTCTTTTACCTCCTCACCATTTCTTAAAAGATTATCCTTTCTCAATGCAAATACTTCTTCTATTTCTGGTTAGTGGATAAATTCTTTTCTTTTGTTCTACATTGTCTTCATTACTATAACTTTGTAGTAAGCCTTTAAAATAGGCTAACTTTAGAGTCAGTTTGCTGATGTTCCCAAAGGAAGTTGCCAACATCTTTACTGGGCTGACACTGAATCTATAGATCCAGCTGGGGAAATTGTTATCTTAAAAACAGTGACTTTTTTTCTCCCGGAGGGGAAACTGGGAAAGGAGCTATCATTTGAAATGTAAATAAAGAAAATATCTAATTAAAAAATGGTGACTCTTTGTGTCTGGAGAAATGGGTTATCTTTCTGTTTACTAATCTTACTTGATGTATTTCATAAATGTTTTGTAACTCATTTATAACACTCATTCACATATATTTCTAGATTTGTGCCTAAGACAATTTTCTGTTTCAGATTCTAATCATTTTTATGGGTTTAAAGATAATCCTGACCTTAGTGTGGTAATACAAAAAATGCCTGTATTCCCAGATCCCAGGAAAGCTGTTGAAGCAGGATCATCAAAAATTTAAGGCAATATTTGGCTACATGGAGAATTTGAAGCCACCTGTGGTACATGAACTCCTGTTTAAAAAACAAACAAACAAACAAACAAACCAGACAACAACATCAACCAGCCAGCCAGCCAACCAAACCACCACAGAGAAAATGTTTTGTGTGGTCCCTAGATCAGCAGCAACTATACTTCTTGGGAGATTATTCATGGCCCCAACCCAGACTTACTTTGTTACCCAAATCTGGAAATAGATGGTTTGAATGATTTTCATTTTAAGTAATGGTTTGTGTGTAAGGTGGGAACTCAGTACAGTATAGCAAAGGGGTCTCTCTTCTCCATCTCTCGTAGGATGTCTTTTTATTTGCATCTAAATTTTGTTAAAGAGTTATTTCCATTTAAAGGATTTGTATTCATATTGCCCTGCCCCTTTCCAGCACTATGGTAATAGCTTTTTGGAGTAATGCTATTATTTTCTAGGCTCATCGAGAAGTATGGTTGAAGATAGGCTTTGAGGGTTGGGTACTCAGTATTTGAATCTAACTCAGCCACTAACTCACTTCTTGCCTCTGTACTAATCAGTTTGTTTTTCTTGTCCTTCCTTTACTCTCTTATAAAGTAAGGAGAACAATTGCTACTCCTCTAATTTTTATGAAGCACCCTTAAAGACATAATAATATGGGAGTGTTTTATAAATGTGAAAAACACTGATTATATAAGTATTGTTTTTAGTAATCTCTGGTTGCTCATAAGAAATGACAGGAATGTTTTGAGTTTATGAAATTTGCTTCTAATGACAGTTGGGAGAGACAGACATGAGTGTTTTCACTCAAGCCTTGTAGATAGCTTGCTAGGTCAGGCAGACTTGAGTGTTCTCTAATGATGGTGCATCCTTGGCCCACTGCTCATGTGGTTCTCAGAGGCATTGACCTCTAGTTCATTCAGCTGTATCTAAAAAAAAAGCTCAGCTTGTCTTTCTCCACAGCACTTGCAGCATCCTCATCTCTTTTGTTTTCTTGGTAGCAAAATGTCTTAGGGTCTCTATTGCTGAGATATAGCACCATCACAAAAAAACAAGTTGGAGAAGAAAGAGTTTATTTGGCTTACATTTCCATGTGGCTATTGCTATTCATCACCAAAGGAAGCCAGGACAGGAACTCAAGCAAGGCAGGAACCTGGAAGTAGGAGCTGATCAAGAGGTCATAGATGGGCGCTGTTTACTGGGTTTCTTCCACTGGCTTGTTCAGCTTGCTTTCATAGAGAACCCAGAACCACCAGCCTAGGGATGACACCACCCACAGTGTGCTGAGTGCTCCTCCATTGATCACTAATTGAGAAAATGTCCTACAGCTGCATCTTAAGAAGGCACTCCCTCAACTGAGGCGCCTTTATTTCTGATGACTCTAGCTTATGTCAAATTGATACAAAACCAGCCAGTACAACTGACCCCTTTTCAAAACAAACACATCACTATTAAGCCACAACCTTTTCTTTCTTATTGATTTCTAAGTTATTTGCATTAAAAACATAAATAACTTAAAAAAAAATCACACATTCTTTACAAAATCAAACACATTAAATTTTCAGTCCCTGTCTCTTGACTCTGTTGGCTGCCTTTAGATCCCATTGCCCTACTTGGGCTGCCTTGTCTAGCCTCAATAGGAGAAGATGTACCTAGCCCTACTGCAACTTGATATGCCCAGGCAGGTTGATATTCATTGGAGACCTCTTGTTTTCTGAGGAGAAAGGGGCAGGCACACATGGGGAGGGGAGGGGAGAGTAAGGGACTGGGAGGAGACCTGGAAGGGGAAGCTGAGATCAGAATGCAAAATAAATAATTAATGAACAACCCTTTAACTCAAACATAATTCAGTCCCTTTAAAATCATGTTTCCTTTAAAATCCAATGTCTTCAAAAATTCAAAATCCCTCACTTGTGGCCTCCAGTAAAACAAAACAAAACAAAACAAAACAAAAAACCAAATACTTTACTTCAAGAGGGAAAAATCAGGGTACAGTCATAAATCAAAGCAAAACCAAATTCCAACTGTCCAATGTCTGGGATCCACTCATGATCTTCTGGTGTCCTGCAAGGGGCTTGTATAACTTCTCCAGCTCTGTCCCCTGTAGTACATAGAGTGTCCAGGCTGTGGCTGGCTTCACTCCACTGCTACTGCTGTTCTTGGTGGTCATCCCATGTTACTGACATCTCCATAACAGCTGGGGTTCTCTGCTACAACTGGGCTGCACTTGCACCAACTGAGGCTCCTTTCTATCTGATGACTCTAGCTTGAGTCAAGTTGACACAAAACCAGCCAGTACACAAAGCTTTACACTCCTGGAATAGGAATCATCTTTTGAGATGCTGTTTTCCTTACTCTTCTCCTAGTTTTCTGTCACACATTTGTGTTTCACAGTTTTGCATCCTTTCTAAAGTTAGAATCCGAAACTAATTTGTGATAACAAACAATAAGGAAGTTCATGGCCCGAGAACATGACATGATACTTGCTTGGCCATCTCCATAAATGAATGTAGATAGTGGCAGGAGCTATGAAGAGAGAAAAGGTGGAGAACACAGCTGTGGTATTCTTCAAAGTAGTTGTGGGTAGCTCTAGTAACTCAGAAGTGGTGTGTAAGCATCTGGGTTGCAGACTTCCTGTATAATGAGGAAGCCTGTCTGTATGCTTTTCTTACTCAGAGGGGAGTTGGTAAAGTACAAAGTCTAAGTTTGAGAAATGACAGAAATAACATTAAGAGACCCACACCACTGCAAACAATGTAGTTTTGAAGCCATTTTTGGTCGCTTGTTTACCATCAACAGTGCCTGAGCAATCCCGTGATAGTAGAGTGGATACCATCTCTGTTTAGCTAGACATTATTCAGCTTTAATTTTGTCGTTATTCTGTTGGAACCCGATTCTCTCAACGCTTGGTTTTTAGATTGGGGTTTCTTGTGGTTGTGTTTCTATCTGGATACAGAGTTGTTGGTGTTGTTTTTCACAGCAAGCTCACAAAACTTAATGCAGTGGTCAGAAAGGCAAATAAAGATAAAGCTTACTTAAATGGGAGTCTTTGGGTGGTTGCCAAGCTTTTAAGAAATTTAAGGTTTAAACAGTGAAAGAATAAAAAGAACAAAGATTCACCATGTTTTGTTCCCATAGTCCCAGCATTTTTTTTCTAGCAGAAAATAGTATTATAAAAACTGGGTGACACAGTTCACGTTAGCAGTTGTGGAGTGGGAGACTGGGGGTTGTTGGCAATTCACTTTCAGTGAAGCATATGCTAATACATAATTAACCTGGATTGTCTATTAGAAATTGCTTATACATTTGCTTGTTCAGGACAATACTCCCTGAACATGAAACACTGGCACCTGTGCCCTCCAGGGCCCATATAACTATATAGGCCTAACTGGGCATCTGTACAAATAATCGCTATCAGTGGCATGCTCCTGTTCAAAGTCAAGCGGTCCTCAGTGTTTCACAGTCACATTTTACATGTTATTTCTGTGAAATCAGAGCTAGTTGCTTTATGAAAACCTATTCTAAAACCTAATGGCTTATAGTAAAATTAATTATAGGCAATTTGTTAGGCAGGGATCATTAAGTATTTCTTCTTCGCCATGTAGTAACACTCACTGAACACATGGCTTGTTTTAGCAGTTCGAAATGGCGTTCCTGGCAAGCTTGGAAGCCTGGGTTCCACTGGTAGGAGACATTGACCAGAATGTCTGCATTGAGCCTCTCTGACTTTTAGTCTCAGGGCTACTCAACATTTTTTTTTTTTTAACACTACCACCTCATGTCTTGCTCAGACTTCCAAGAGAACTGGGTAGCCTCTCGTGGACAATTATGCCCTAAACTTAGAAGTCTCTTAGTGTCATCTCTGGTTGATGGGTTCAAAACAATAACAAGCCCTAGACACCTTTGGGGTGGGGGTGGGGGTGTTGATGTTGAAGATCAAATTTGCCCCAAGGAACTTGATGCCCTTAATGAGCAGGAACTAGTTTAAATACTCCCTTTCCCCTGTATCATTTTTTTTCTCTCCTACATAGTGTTAGGGGTTGAAAGGATGGAAGAAGAGTAGTTCAGAAGTGTGGAAGAAAAAGAACCCACAAAGTAGCAAAAGAATAGCTACAAAGAATAAGCCAGTACATGAGGCTATAGCAATAAAACAAATGAAGCTTATAATTTCAGAACCATAAAACAGACCTAAGTACACAAACAGATTTTTTTTTTTTAAAAAAAGAAAGCAATCAATGGACACCTTTCACTGATAACTTTAACTATTAATGACCTCAACTTACTAGTTAAAAGAAACAGGTTAAACAAATCTCAAATGAAGTTTTAATGAAAGTTATAAATGAACTACCACATTCAGTGTGGCTTTTAAAAAAGATTATATATATCTATATATATTACATATATTATCACACATACATATACACACATACACACTGTTGCTGTCTTTATACACACCAGAAGAAGGTATTAGATCCCATTACAGATGGTTGTGAGCCACCATGTAGTTGCTGGGAATTGAACTCAGGACATGGAAGAGCAAGCAGTCAGTGCACTTAAACTCTGAGCTGCCTCTCCAGCCCTCAGTGTGGCTTTTTATTCAGAAGAAGCTAAAATGAAACTTAGCATTTGTTTCAAGGAGACAATAAGCCTAAAGTTTACTTAAAATAAATCTATGCCACCAGGCAGTGGTGGTGAATGCCTTTAATCCCAGCACTTGGGAGGCAGAGGCAGGCGGATTTCTGAGTTTGAGGCCAGCCTGGTCTATAGAGTGAGATCCAGGACAGCCAGGGCTATACAGAGAAACCTTGTCTCGAAAAAAAAATCTATGCCTCTATTAATTGAGACATAGGAAGATGATGAGTAATGATAATAAAATAAGATAAAATAAAAGCAAACCAGAATAGGGCAAACAGAAAAAGGAACCAAAGAAAAAGGACAAGAAACATATAGATGCAGATGCACAGAAAATCCATAAATGATCAGAAACCATTAATATATAAGCAAAAGATCTTTAAGGTAATAAAATAAAAATAAAAGACTTACCCTGGAAACTGACTGGCTATGCTGTCCAGGTAATCTGGTAGGCTACCTTCACTTTCCTTTCTGCTCCCCAATACTAACTCACCATTCTTATCCCCAGCTTTGTAACAAACCACTTCCAGTGGACTCTGCCTCCACTCTGCCCCCAATCCCAGGGGATCATGTACATCCTATTCTACAGCCCCTTTCCATTATCTCATCCCTTTGTCTCAGCCACTAAGTCCAGGAGGCACTCCCTGAAAACTTGCCAGATCTTCCATCTCCCTCCTGTCCTCCAATTTCAGCCTGCCAGTCTTATCCCCAGCTCTGAAGCATATTGTCGACTGCTGTGGACCCATTATCCTTTCTTCCCCCATTTCCAGAGATCTAAGCACATTCTGGTAGTGTACCCAGCTTTCCTACCTCCTGTGAACCCTCTCACCACCCCTTCTGTCCCATCCCCATTTCTTAGTGTTAGTTTCCAATACCTAGAAACATTTTCTCTCTGGTAACCCTGTGGCCACTCCAATCAGGATCCCAGAAGAATTTCTTATAAGTCAGTACATTTCTACCACACTCTTCTAAGAACTAAAGAGGGCAACAGAAACCAAGCACAAAATAAACACTCAACAAAGACAAGAGCAGATATTAGCATCTAGAATTACAGTTATGGCAAAGTCAGAAGCACCTGGATAGATGTTCTACAAATGCTAAGAGACCAAAGATGCCAGCCCAGACTACTATACCCAGCAAAACTTTCAATCACAATAGGTGGACAAAACAAGGCATTCCATGATAAAAACCAAATTTAATCAGTACTTATCTACAAATCCACCTGATCAGAAGGTACTAGAAGAACTTCATCCTGAAAAGTTTAGTAACATCAAGAAAACACACACACACACACACACACACACACACACACACACACACACACA
>JADRCD010126821.1:0-11972 GCA_019843815.1 Montemys delectorum | reverse complement strand
AGAGAGAGAGAGAGAGAGAGAGAGAGAGAGAGAGAGAGAGAGAGAGAAACAGAGAAACAGAGAATAAATACTTTCAGGCTAGCAAATTAAAAGAAGGGAAAAGAACTCACTCCACAAAAACAAAATAATGGAAATCAACAAACAGTACACATTTATTACTCTCAACATCAATAGTCTCAATTCTTCAATAAAAAGATTCAGACCAACATTCTATCTGAAAACAGGATCCACCCTTCTGCATCCAAGAAACACACTTTAAAACCAAGGATAGACATTTCTTCAGAGTAAAAGGATAGAAAAAATATTCCAAGTTAATGGACTCAAGAAGCAAGATGGAGTAGCCATTTTTACTATCTGACAAAACTAGATTTCAAAACAAAACTAATCAGAAAATGAGAAAGAACAGTACATACTCATCAGAGGAAAAATCCACCAGGAGGACACTGTAATTTTAAACACATGGGCACCAAAGTTCATAAAAGAAACACTACTACAGCTAGAAATCATATATTGACTCTCACGAAGTTATAGTAGGTGACTTCAATACCCAACTCTCACCAGTAGACAAGTCATCCAGACAAAAACTAAGTGGAGAAATGCTAGAGTTAAACAGTGTCATAAATCAAATGGAACTAACCATTTACAGAACATTTCAACCAAACACTGAAAAAAAAAATATCTTCTTTTTTCCGCCTCCCAAGTGCTGGAATTAAAGGCATGTGCCACCATTGCCCAGCAAGAAAATCCTTTCTTTTAAGAAGCTCATAGAACTTCTCCCAAAATTGACCACATATTTAGACATAAAGCTAGTCTCAACAGATAAAACAAAATTGAAATAACACCATTATTTATTCTGGCCACTGCAGAGTAAAGCTGGATATCAACAACACTAAAAAGAACTGAAAGCTTACAGACTCATAGAAATAGAAGAATTTGCTACTGGATGAAAATGTTTCAAGATAGAAATTAAGGAAGAAGCTAGACAGTGGTGGCACATGCATTTAATCCCAGCACTCAGAAGGCAGAGGCAGGTGGATCTCTGAGTTTGAGGCCAGGACAGCCAGGGATTGGTTACACAGAGAAACCCTGTCTCAAAAAACAAAACAAAATAACAAGAAAAAAGGGGGAAAATGTTGCAAATCTTTAATATTGAACAAAATGAAAGCATACCCAAACTGTGGGAACCAATTAAAACTGTTCTAAGAGGCAAGTTTATATCACTAACTGCCTACATAAAAAAATTTGTAGAGATCCCATGTAATAGTACACCTGAAAGCTCTAAAACAAACAAACAAACTACACCCAATACAAGTAAATCATAAGAAATAAAGAGCTGAAATTAGTAAATTTAGAGACGAATGACCAAAGACAGTACAAAGAATCAATGAAACAAAGAGTTGGTCTTTTTTGAGAAAAATCTGTAAGACTGACAAATCTTTAGCCAAATTAACTAAAAGGCAGAGAGAAGGGATCCAAAGTAACAAAATTAGAGATGGGGTATATAACAAAAACCACCAAGAAAATCCAGTAACAACATATTTTATGAATCTATACTGCATCAAATTGGAAAATCTAAAAGAAATTAATATAGTTCTTTATGCAGATCATCTCCAAAGTTAAATCAAGATCAGATAAGTAATTTAAACGTACCCATAACCCTCAGTAAAATGAAAGCAATAATTAAAAGTCTCCCATCCCCAAAATCCCAAAGGCAGATGGGTTCAGTTATTCTATTAAAACTTCAAAGAAGAATTAACACTAATAGTCCTCAATTTATTTCAGAAAAGAGAAACAGAAGTAAGACTGCCCAATTCTTTTTATGAAGCTACAGTTTTCCTAATACATAAACCACATAGAAAACTAAGAAAGAAAATTACAGACCAGTTTCCCTTATGAACACAGATGCAAAAATTATTGATTAAAATACTTGAACCCAAATCCAGGAACACATTAAAAAGTTCATCTACTATGATCAAGTAGGCTTCATCCCACAGATGCAGGAATAGTCCAATTTACATAAATCAATAATGTAATCTACCATACAAATGGACTTAAAGGCAAAAACTATATGACCATTTAATTAGATGCAGAAGAGGCCTTTGGCAATTTCCAACACCCCTTCATAGTAAAAGTTCTAGAGACACTAGAGATACAAGAGGCATACTTCAACATAATAAAAGCAATTTTCAGCAACCCTATAGCCAAAATCCACTTAAATGGAGAGAAACTTTAAGCATTTCCATTAAAACTTGGATCCAGACAAGGTTGTCCACTCCCTCTACCTATTCAGCATAGTACTTGACCTCTTAATTAGAGCAATAATAAAACTGAAGGAGATTAATGGGCTACAAATAGGAACGGAAGACCTGATGATATGATTACATATTACATATGGTATATGTAAATGATCCTAAAAATGCCACCAGGAAACTCCTATAGCTGATAAATTGTCTCAGTAAATTACCAGGATACAAGATTAACTCATACAAATCAGTAGCCTTCTTATATTCAAAGGAGAAACAGACTGAGAAAGAAATCAAGGAAACAATACCCTTTACAGTAGACTCAAAAAATATCTTGGGGAAACTCTAAGCAAGTAAAAGATTTGGATAATAAAAACCTTAAGACATTGAAGGACTGAAGAAGATAGCTGAAGATGGAAAGATCTCCCATGCTCATGGATTAATATGATTAGTATATTAAAAGTTGCCATTCTGCCAAAAGCAATCTGCATATCCAATGCAATCCCCATCAAATTTCTGGCACAATTCCTCACAAAAATTGAAAGGATAATTTTCAGCTTTATATGGAGACACAAATAACCAAGATATCTAAAACACCTGACCTCAAATTGTACTACAGAGCTATAGTAATACAAACAGCATGGTGCTGGTATAAAAACAGACATGCTGATGAATGAAATCTGTTTGAAAACCCAGATATAATTCCAAACATCTGTTGACACCTGATATTTTACAAAGAACCAGATATGCACACCAGAAAAAAGCCAGCATCTTCAAAAAAATGGTGCTGGTCAAAGTGGACAGCTGCATGCAGAAGAATCTGAATAGATCAACATTTGTCACCCTGCATAAAACACAACTCAAAATGGATCAGAAATCTCAACATAAAGCCAGGTACCCTGAATCTGATAGAAGAGAAGGGAGGGCATAATCTTAAACTTATTGACACAGGAAAAGACTTTTTACACCAAATACTGATAGCACAGGCACTAAGAACAAACACTAATAAGTGGGACCTCATGAAACTGAAAAGCAAAGGACACCATCATGCAGGCAAAGCAACAATCTACAGAATGGGAAAAGATTTTTACCACCTATACATAACACTATAGGGCTAATACTCAAAATATATAAAGAACTCGAAAACTGGACATCAAGGTAACATAAACAGAATTCTCAAGGAAATTTTCAATATCCGCAGCCAGCAGGGAAATGCAAATCAAAACAACTTTGAGATCTCATCTTATACATGTCAGGATGACTAAGATCAATAACAAAAATGATAGCTCATGCCGATAAGGATGTGGAGCGAGGGAAACACTTCTCCATTGACGGTGGATGTGCAAACTTGTACATCCACTATGGATATCAGTGTGGTAGTTTCTCTGGAAGATAGGAATCAAATTACCTCAAGATCCAGCTATACCACTTTTGGGCATGTACCTAAAGAATACTTTATCCTATTACAAGAGACACTTGGTCAACCCTGTTCATTGTTGCTATATTCATAACCGACAGAAATTGGAAACAACCTAGATGTCCCTCAACAGAAGAATGGATAAAGAAACTGTGGTACATCTACAAAATGGAGCATTAAGTAGGTCTTAATGAAATCATGAGATAGATTAATTCCCATCTTCCCAGGGAACTGGTTTCCATAGTGGCTGTTCAAGTTTGCTCTCCAGCAATTGATGAGTGTTTCTCTTACTCCACATCCTCACCAGCATGAGTGGTCATTTGTTTTGTTCATCTTAGACATTCTGACAAGTGTAAGATAAAAATCTCGATATTAGTTTGATTTGCGTATTATTGATTACTAAGGATGTTGAACAATTTAAGTGTTTCTTAGCCATTTGAGTTTTTTTCTTTTGAAAATTCACTTTTAAATCTGTATCCCATTTTTATTTTGGTTGTTTTCTTTTTTCTTTTCTTTTCTTTTCTTTTCTTTTCTTTTCTTTTTTTTTATTTTTTTGAGACAGGGTTTCTCTGTATAGCCCTGGCTGTCCTGGAACTCACTCTGTAGTCCAGGCTGGCCTGGAACTCAGAAATCCGCCTGCCTCTGCCTCCCAAGTGCTGGGATTAAAGGCGTGCACCACAACTGCCCAGCAGGTTGTTTTCTTGATATTTAGTTTTTTGAGTTATTTGTATATTTGGATATTAGTCCTCCATGGGATGTGTAATTGGTGAAAATGTTTTCCCATTTTGTTAGGATGACACTTTTTATGGATGACGGTATTTTGATGGTATCTTCTGCCTTACCAAATTTTCATAAGGTCCCATTTATTAATTGTCCATCTTAGTGCCTCCTCTAGCAGTAATCTGTTCAGAAAGTGTTTGTAGGATGATATAGTTTTAAGAAAACCCCAATGATAAGAAATAACAAATTTTTACTTATTATTCTCTCATGTATTACATCCTGTCCATCTTCAGTTTCTCCTCCCTGTCCTCCTCCCATCCACTCCTCCTCCTGTTTTCCTTTAGAAAAGGGCAGGGCTCTCAGGGATATCAACCAAACATGGCACAACAAGTTACCATAAGACTTGGACCCTCCCCTTCTATTAAGGCAGGAGAAGGCAAGCCAGTAGGAGGAAAGGGGTCCCAAAAGCAAGCAAAAGAGTCAGAGAGGGAAGGAGGGAAAGAGGAGGGAGGGAGAGAGAGAAAGAACACCACACTCCTAGTTTTGGGAGTCCCACAAGAAGACCAAGCTATACACAACCATAACATGTATACAGAGGGCCTAGGTCAGAACCATGCAGACTCACTCCCTGGTTGCCAGTTCAGTCTTTTTGAGCCACTATGGGCCCAGGTTAGGTGATTCTGTGGGTTTCCTGTCATGTCTTTGTCCCCTCTGGCTCTTACAATCCTCCTCCCCATCTCCTACAGGATTCCCTAGTGTTTGGCTGTGAATCTCTGCATCTGTTTTCATCAGCTGCTGGATGAAGCCCCTGTGATGCAGGTTATGCTAGGTGTCTGTCTACCAGTATAGCAGAATATCATTAACAATCATCTTATTGACTTTTAAAATTTATTTTATTTTTGTCAGTCATGTTTTTGCTCTAGTCTAGGTCTCTGGGCTATCCAGCCTCTGGTTCCTATCTTTGCCATGTAGTGTCAGGGTTGAGCTCCCTCTTCTGCATTCTTCTACATGCTGACATCCAGTTAGTTGAGCACCACTTGTTGAAGATGCTTTCTTTTTTTCCATTATATAATTCTGGCTTGTTTATAAAAAAAAAATCATGTGTCCATAGATGTGTTGATTTACATCTGGGCCTTTGATTTGATTACATTGATCACCTAGTCTATTTTCATGCAAATACCATATGGTTTTGTTTACTATTGCTCTGTAGTATGGCTTGAAATCAGAGATGGTGATACCTCCAGAAGTTCTTTTTTCGTTTGTTTGTTTTTGTTTTGTTTTTGTTTTTGTTTTTGTTTTTGTTTTTGTTTTTGAGACGGACTTTCTCTGTATAGCTCTGGCTGTCCTGGAACTCACTCTGTAGACCAGGGTGGTCTCAAACTTAAAAATCCACCTGCCTCTGCCTCCCAAGCGCTGGGATTAAAGGTGTGCGCCACCACTGCCCAGCCAGAAGTTCTTTTCTTATACAGGCTTGTTTTTTGTTTTTTTTATATGAAGTTGTTGAGTATTGTTCTTCCAAGGTCTGTAAAGAATTGTGTTGGGATTTTGATGGAGATTGCATTGAATCTGTAGGTGGTTTTTTTTTTTCTTTTTAAAGATGGCTGTTCTTACTATTTTAAGCCTACTGACCCATGAGCATGGGGGATCTTTCTGTCTTCTGCTATTTTCTTCAGCTTCTTTTTTCAAAAGCTTGAAGTATTTTTTTTCTTCATACAGGTATTTCACTTGCCTGTTTAGAGTCACCCCCGTTAGTTTTATATTATTTGTGGCTATTGTGATATGTATTGTTTTGCTGATTCTTTCAGCCCATTTGTCATTTGTATTTAGGAGGGCTACCTTTTTTAAAGTAAATCTTATGTCCAGCTACTTCACTGAAGGTGTTTATCAGCTGTAGAAGTTTCCTGGTAGAATTTTTGGTGTCACTTATATAAACTTTCATATCATCTGCAAATAATGTTGCTTTGACTTATTCATTTCCGATTTGTAACTTGATCTCCTTTTGCTATCTTACTGCTCTAGCTAGAACTTAAGGTACTTTATTGACTGGATATGGTGAGAGTGACAGCTTTGTCTTGTTCTGTTAGTGAATCTGTTTGCATTTCCCTCCATTGAATTTGATGTTAGCTGTTGCTTTTGTCATGTTTAGGTTATGTCCCTTGTATCCATGATCTTTCCCTGATCATGAAGGGGGAGGTTTTGTTAAAAGCTTTTTCAGCATCCAATGAAATGATCATGTGTTTTTTTTCCAGTTTGTTTATAAGGTGGATTACACTGAAAGATTTTCTTTTTCTTTTTTGTATGCAAACTGGTTTTTAATTTAATATAGTCCAACTTTAACATATTTTCTTCCACAGTTTTTCCATTTTGTATTTTTTTATTAGATATTTTCTTTATTTACATGTAAATTTCTCCTTTCCCAGTTTCCCCTCCAAAAAAACAAACAAACAAACAAACAAAAACAACAAGAACAAACCCATGTTGCTTCCCCCCTCCCCATGCCTGCCACCCCACCCTCTCCCACTTATTGGCCCTGGCATTCACCTACACTGGGGCACAAAACCTTCACAAGGCCGAGGTCCTTTCCTCCTATAGAAGATCGAATTTTCAATCCTCTACTATACGCGTGCTGCCAGAACAATCAGTCCCACCATGTATAGTCCTTGGTTGGTGGTTGGGTCCCTGGGAGCTCTGAGGGTACTAGTTAGTTCATATTGTTGTTCGTCCTAAGGGGCTGCAAACTCTTCAGCTCCTTTGGTCCTTTCTCTAACTCCTTCATTGGGGACCGTGTACTCAGTTCAATGGATGGCTGTGAGCCTCTACATCTGTATTAGTCAGGTATTGTCAGAGCCTCTCAGGAGATAGCTGTATTTAGGCTGGCTTGTCCTTCCTTCAGTCTCTGCTCCATAGTTAATCTCTGCAACTCCTTCCATGGGTATTTGGTTTCCCCTTTTAAGAAGGAATGAAATGTCCACCTTTTGGTCTTCCTTCTTCTTAAGTACACTGAAAGATTTTCATAGTTGAACCATCCCTGCCTCTCTGAGATGAAGCCTACTTGATCGTGGTGGATGATGAACATTTTGATATGTTCTTGGATTCAGTTTGCGAGTATTTTATCAAGTATTTTTACATCAATGTTTATGAGGAAAATTGGTCTGAAATTCTCTTTTTTGGTTGAGTCTTTGTGTGATTTGGGTATCAGGATGATTGTGCCTTTATGAATTTGGCAATGTTCCTTCTGTTTCTATTTTGTAGAATGATTTGAGTATTGGTATTAGCTCCTTTTTGGAAGTCTGGTAGAACTCTGGTTAAAACTCTCTGGCCCTGAGCTTTTTTGGTTGGGAGACTTTTTATGACTGCTTCTATTTTCTTAGGGGTTATATGTCTATTATAATTGTTTATCTGATCTTAATTTAACTTTGAAAAGTGATATCAAGAAAATGATCAATTTTTTTAGATTATCAATTTTGTGGAGTACAGGCTTTTGAAGTGAGATCTAATGATTTCTTGGGGTTTCCTCAGTGTCTGTTTTTATGTCCCCCTTCTCATTTTTGATTTTGCTAATTTGGATATTCTTTCTGTGTCTCTTAGTTTTGATAAAGGTTTGTCTGTCTTGTTGATTTTCTCAAAAAAAAAAACCAGCTCTTGGTTTCATTGATTCTTTGCATTATTCTATGTCTTTTTCTTTTATTGATTTCAGCCCTGAGTTTGATTATTTTTCACTGTCTACTCCTCTGGGGTGTATCTGCTTCTTTTTTGTTCTGGAGCTTTCATGTGTGCTGTTAAGTTGTTAGTATGAGATCTCTCTACGTTCTTTATGAAGGCACTTTACTGCTGTGAACATTTTTTTCCTCTTAGCACCACTTTGGTAGTGTCCCATAAGGGTATGTTGTGCCTTCATTTTCATTGAATTCTAGGAGCCTTTTTAACCTAAATATTGTTTTTTTTCCACTTTAGGTACAAAATGCTAGTGACTTGCTGATCAAACCCCTGGAAACTTTTCGGAAGGAACAAATAGGTTTCACAAAGGTATATTTTTGTATTAAATATATAATGTCAAATTTAATAGTAATTGAGTAGTTGTTTGGGCTACCACTCATCATTCTGCAATGATATAGTGATTAACTATATGAGGCCAGAAGATGCTCAGATATTCCAGATAGCTGATTACCTTATTTTAGATTTTATTTATGTGGATGTTTCCAAAAGAAATTGGCATTTGAATTACTTGGCTTCCCTAATTCTTCTGGGTGGGTGTCATCTAATCTATTGAGAACCTGAATGGAAGAAAGGGCTAGCAAAAGGTTGAATTGACTACTAGGCCACATGACTTGGGGCTTGGAGCCTTGGATCTCACTATTACTGCTTCTTAGGCATTCAAACCCAAATTGAAGTACACAGCAACCCAGGGCCTCACATATGCAGGGAAAGCACTATACTACTGACCTATAACTGCAGCTTTCCATTTCATAGTGGAAGTTTCTAATTTGACCTGTCAATAAATCTCTTTCCTGCTACTTTCATATTCCTTATCCAACTCAAAAGCCATGGTATCCCAATAATAGTCACTGTAAGGTGTATTCTTATTCCAAACATTAAGACTGGATGCTCTCAGGAGATAGCTATATTTAGGCAGGCTTGTCCTTCCTTCAGTCTCTGCTCCATAGTTAATCTCTGCCACTCCTTCCATGGGTATTTGGTTCCCTTTTTTAATGAGAGGCTCTGACAATACCTGACTAATACAGATGTAGAGGCTCACAGCCATTCATTGAACTGAGTACAAGGTCCCCAATGAAGGAGTTAGAGAAAGGATCTATGGAGCTGAAGGGTTTGCGGCCCCTTAGGACGAGCAACAATATGAACTAACTAGTACCCTCAGAGCTTCCAGGGACCCAACCACCAATCAAGGACTATATATGGTGGGACTGAATGTTCTGGCAGCATGTGTATAGTAGAGGATTGCAAATTTGATCATCAATAGGAGGAAAGGACCTCGACCTTGTGAAGGTTTTGTGCCCCAGTGTAGGGGAATGCCAGGGCCAATAAGTGGGAAAGGATGGGGTGGCAGGCATGGGGAGGGGGAGGCAACAGGAGTTTGTTCTTTTTGTTTTGTTTTGTTTGTTTGTTTGTTTGTTTTTTGGAGGGGAAATTGGGAAAGGAGAAATTTACATGTAAATAAAGAATATATCTAATTAAAAAAAAAAAGACTGGATGCTCATTCAAGATGACCTATACAGGAGAAGATGCTTTGGTTACATGCTGGACATATACTGGGAATAGATTTGTACACTAGGCTGAAGAAATTAAACTGAAAATCCTCATATCATTTTTGACACATTAAGTAATAAAAGAAATTCAGAAATTCTGAAACTAAAATCATCTGGTACAGTATTATGCAACAGACCTTTCAATGATGATGGATAGGATCTATGTATAAGCTTCCCAACCAAATAATTGCTATGAATCCTATGACTATTAAAGATTTAAAATGTGGCTAACAACCATGAGGACTTGAGATTTAAGTATCTGGTGGCTATCATAATGGTAAGTCAAACAAGGTGCAGTTATGCATACCTATAAGCCCAGTACTCAAGATTCTAAGGCAGGAGAATCATGAGTAAGAGACCAGCCTACAGTCCTGTACAGAGCTAGACAGCGTAGCTTAACAGAAATATGTAGTTGGGCATGGTAGTATACACCAGTAATTCTGACACTGGGGAGGCTGAAAGAGGAGCAAGAAAAAGACATTACAGACCAACCTGGACTTCACAGTGAGATCCTAACTTGTAAAGGTGTAAAAATCGGAAGCTAAAGGACCCTTGTATCCCAGTCCAGGCTATTGGTACTAATGCTATAACTTCTATCATTTTTTTTGTCTTGTATAAGTCTCAGTTACTTCTTTGTTATATGCCCACAAGGATTACATTCCCACTTGTACCTTAATATTGAGGATCTATTCAAAATCCCTGGGTGGACATTTGTTTACTGTCACTCTAGGAATTCTGTGCTATAAACATAAACACAGGAGAACACAAACACACCAGCATTAGAACTGGCATTACTGGGGACTATTTGGTAATACCTGCGACTCAAGCAAATCAGTGGCCTTCCTCTACACAAAGGATAAACAGGCAGAGAAAGAAATTAGGGAAACAACACCCTTCACAATAGTCACAAATTATAGAAAATACCTTGGTGTGACTCTAACTAAGCAAGTAAAAGATTTGTTTCACAAAAAACTTCAAGTCTCTGAAGAAGGAAATTGAAGAAGATCTCAGAAGATGGAAAGATCTCCCATGCTCGTGGATTGGCAGGATGAATATAGTAAAAATGGCCATCTTGCCAAAGGCAATCTACAGATTCAATGCAACTCCCATCAAAATTCCAACTGAACTCTTCACATACTTAGAAAGAGCAATTTGCAAATTCATCTGGAATAACAAAAAACCCAGGATAGCCAAAACTATTCTCAAAAATAAAGGAGCCTCTGGTGGAATCACCATCCTGGCCCTGAAGCTGTACTACAGAGCAATTGTGATAAAAATTGCATGATATTGGTACAGTGACAGGCAGGTAGATCAATGGAATAGAACTGAAGATCCAGAAATGAACCCCCACACCTATGGCCACTTGATCTTTGACAAAGAAGCAGATGCTGGAGAGGTTGTGGAGAAAGAGGAACACTCCTTCATTGCTGGTGGGATTGCAAGCTGGTACAACCACTCTGGAAATCTGTTTGGCCGTTCCTCAGAAAATTGGGCATAGAACTATCAGAGGACCCAGCTATACCACTCCTGGGCATATACCCAGAACATGCTCCAACATGTAATATGGACATATGCTCTACTATGTTCATAGCAGTCTTATAATAGTCAAAAGCTGGAAACAACCTAGATGTCCCTCAACAGAGGAGTGGATACCGAAAATGTGGTACATCTACACAATGGAGTACTACTCAGCTATTAAAAACAATGAATTTATGAAATTCTTGGGGAAATGGATGGATCTGGAGAGTATCATCCTGAGTGAGGTAACCTATTCACAAAAGAACACACATTGTATGCACTTTCTGATAAGTGGATATTAGCCCAGAAGTTTGGAATATACAAAGTACAAACCAGAAACCACAAGCCACAAGAAACTCAAGAAGATGAAAGACCAAGGTGTGGATACTTCTTTCCTTCTTAAAAAGGGTAACATAATACCCATGGAAGGTGATGTAGAGACAAACTAAGGAGAAGAGACTAAAGGAAGGACAATCCAGAGACTGCTCCTCCTGGGAATCCTTCCCATTGTTCAATCATCAAATCTAGACACTATTGTAGATGCCAACAAGTGCTGGCTGACAGGAGCCTGATATAGCTGTCTCCTGAGAGGCTCTGACAGTGCCTGACTAATACAGACATAGAGGCTCACAGCCATCCATTGGACTGAGTACAGGGTCCCCAGTGAAGGAGAAAGGACCCAAGGATCTAAGGGTTTGCAGCCCCTTATGAGGAACAATAATATGAACTAACTAGTACCCTCAGAGCTCCCAGGGACTAAACCACTAACCAAAGAGTACACATGGTGGGACTCATGGCTCCAGCAGCATA
>JADRCD010126814.1:4714-38815 GCA_019843815.1 Montemys delectorum | reverse complement strand
GAGAGAGAGAGAGAGAGAGAGAGAGAGAGAGAGAGAGAGACAGAGACAGAAACAGAGAGACAGAGAGACAGAGAGAGACAGAGAGATAGAGACAGAGAGAGAGAGACTCAAAAGGTCACTTGACCAGACATGCCATTATAGACACTGCCAGGATGTCTTGTGCTTCTAGTTCGCACTCAGGCTGAGAAGGATGCTGGGTTTGCTGCTGCTGGGCTGGATGGAGGCACCATAACTCTGAAACCTTTCTTCACTGCCCTTCACTGGAACATGCACGGATTTGAATTCCAGCCCCCATCTTTTATTTAAAAACCTGATGCACATTCTCTCTCTCTCTCTCTCTCTCTCTCTCTCTCTCTCTCTCTCTCTCTGATTTAATGATTACTGCACACAGGTCAGAGGTGGCTTCACTATTAAGTCTGGCCAGATAAAGCTGCATAGCATCACTAGCTCTCTCTTGCTGGGGCTGTTGGGGCTGTGTCTGTCTGTCTGTCTGCCTGCCTGCCTGCCTGCCTGGCCTTCTCTCACACACATATCAGTCCACATAGACATGTGGCATGGGTTTACACCTTGCAGAGCATATCTCAATTATCGTGTATGTCCAAAAAAAATCTCTACTAACACGGAATGTAGCGCTGATTTAACAGAATGGTCACCACTTTAGTTGTGACCTCTGGAGAAATGCAGCCATCTTCTCTTTGGGGGATGTCACCAGGAAAAAAATAGATGAAGTACAAATTTTAAAAATATATATATTAACTTTTATGCCACATGCTAGGGCCCTCAAGAAAACTGGGGGTCTTCAACTGATCTTCATTCAGTGAAATCTAGCAGGATCAGGTCAGGAAAACAAACACCATATCTGAGCTGTGTCACTCAACAGTTGCCTCATTTTAAAACAGTACAATTAAAAAGCTTGGCCCCAGATTTAGATGGCTTTGTACAATTACACATTAATTAAAATTGCCCAGTAGTATGTTGAGGACAAATGTACTTACACTTTATCTTACATCTCAGGTGCATAGTCACAGAGCTGATATGGAGGGTTTCTCTCAGACTACTAAAATTTCAAGTGACCAGGACAGGGAAGGTAGGTCTAGCAGGCTGTGGGTCAGGCAGCATCTATGCTACACATGAGATGCCTAACACCCCTTCCGCTCGGGGGAAAAATCAGCGCAAAGGCAACAATGTATCTTCATTCCCTGCTTTTGTTCTCTAATCTAGTTGAACGAATTTGATGTGGTCTGGAAGTCCGCAAAGGGAGCAGACTGTTTGGGTGGGGTCATCCCTCAGCCGCCCCGGCTTCCTGGGAAAGAAGGTGGAGGGCAGGTGAGGGCACTGGCAGGGGAGAGGGACAATGTGATAAATCTTCTATGCTGGAACCTAGGAGAAATCAGCAAACACTCCATGCCCTCCGCCTAGGATCACAAGGAAAACCTCCCAAAGTGAAAAGCTATTACCTCAAATCCCTGCGATCTCGCTTCTCCCTGCTACAGAGTAACTATTTATGTATCAATGTGGTCTTCTACAGCATGTCTCACTCCCTGTCCATGCTGGGTTTTATAAATTGCTTAAAGATAAAAAGCCTTACCCTGCTGTAAAAAAAAAAAAAAAAGTAAGATATAATATTGAATTTGCACGAAAATGAACATTTTCCTGGTGCCCCTTATGTATTTAAAATTGCTGTTTTCTTGCAATGAATATAATTCACTCCGTCTTTCCCAGAGTATAATCCCACAAGGGTTTGACCAAACAAAACTGTTCTAATGATTGCAAATGGCTCAAATATTCTGTCCAGTGAGTTAAGTGATAAAAGTTTCGGCGTTAAAAGAAATAATAAGTGGAATTGCACGCATATTACAGTAATTGTGAGAGGCGTCCAATTTACATAGAAATCACGGGAAGGAATTCTGGCCACGGCATTTAAGTGAGTCATTACGAGAGCCTGCCTGATACACTTAGAAGCCGTGGCATGCCAGGTGTGTTTCTTTTAGCATAATAAGTCCTGTAATGGAGCCTTTAAAAGCCTAAAATGTATACTTAGATTAACCTTTCTGTTTTAGGGCTCCCCCCCTTGGGGTGGGGGAGGGGGTAAGGCCAGGAGAGATAATCTTACAAAGAAGCAATTAAAGGGATAGCCCCTCTCTTTCACCAACTGAAGGTTCCTTCTTCCTTCCTCTAGCTCCCATTTCCACCATACTCACGACACACTGCCTGTGGTGGGTGTTTAGTAAAAACTGGCCCTGTGTTCTCCCTGGTTATGATTCAAGACTTTCCCTCAAATTCCTGAGTGCCAGAAGACTTGGGGTAATGAATGCCATACGTACCTCTTTACAGTTAGGGAAGATTTCTTTAGCCAGAAAGATGGATGCAAACAACATCCATCCCTCAAAGCCTGGAAGGTTCTTCCTCCCTGACTGTCAGTGGGGCTGCCCCTCCATCCCTCTGCCAACAGCTCCATGGAAGCTCAAAAGTCACTTCAGTAAAAGGAAATTTCTGCCTCGTTATAATAGATCCACGGCTGAGGGGCCAGCTCAGCACAGGGAACAGGCAAGACAGTGAGGACCCAACTCACTCCTTCCTAAGTGACTCTGTGGGAAGGGAGGGAAGGTTAACTCTTGGGACCCTGAACTGAGCATGCGCTGTCCAGCCTTCATACCCAGTCCTTCCTGTTTTGCTGACCATGGTTCACGACCCTGTCCTGGCCTGCATTCTTCTGCAGCATCTAGCTCAAGGTTCTTCACCGTGTATTCTCTCCATCTTTTGGACCTGATGGTTGTCTCTGTGTGAGCTCGAATCTGTGTGTGTTAACTTCTGTATGTTAACGTTAGAGAAGACATCTCTTCGATAGGCCAGATCCCAGAAACAGCCAGGCGGACTTGTCTGCATTAAGAAGCTCCACAGTGTGTGTGAGCCACCTGGGAGTCTCTTCATCCCTTCCCTTCTGACCTGGACTGAACCTTTTGTTGTTTTCCAGAAAAGTTGAATTCTAGGGGGTAAGAAAGAATATGATAGAACTGGCCAATAAATAAAACTCTGAAGTTCTTTCTCTTCGGTAAGACTTCCATGTAAAGGCACACAGGCGGCTTGTTGGCCTGTGCTCTCATTCCAGCATTTAAAGTGAGTGGGTGGTGGATTAAGAGACCTAGCCTTGGCCAGAAAAGGTATCTGGTCTTGCTCGCTCCATCTGCACAAGGTGGCTGTGAGGCAACAGGAACCCCACCCACACGCGTGACACATGCGTGATGCTTTGTACACATCATATGATGCTGCAGAGGCTAAGGCACCCTCACATTTAGCATTTTGGCATGACCTCGGAGGAAAAGCCACGCAATGAGCTCATTCTTGTTTTGAAAATGGGATCTTTATTTTCAGGCATGATTTTTTTTTTTTTTTGTACAAATTGTATTGAGGGCTGTATATCCAGATATACATGGGGTTTGATGTGACAGACCTATGCTGATGTGTGTGAGTTGTCTGATGACTGTCACACTTCAGAACGTCGGGAATCAGCATTTTGATGGTGGCTTATTTACCTCTGACCACCAGGGTCCAGGTGTCCCTAGTATGCTGTATACAGAAAAGTTTGATCAACAGACAGATGCTAGGCCCCGAGCCAGGGGCTGGGAGGGATAAGCCAAATGTCAGCCCCTTCCTTCAGGGAGCATTCCTGCAGGTTGGTGGCATGGCCCAGACAGTATGACTTCAGCTGATGTGTGTGACCCAGGCATCAGCTTGGTAGAACCCACAGAAGGTAACCAAGAATGGGTGAAGTTGTGCTCTGTCCTGTGAGAGTATGAAATTGAACCCCTTGTCCTGAGTCTCCACCAGAAAGGCATTGTGGGGCTTCCTCATGGGGACAGAGAAAGGGGAAGAGATGAGATGGTAGCGTATTTTTGGAAGCTGGGAAGCAGAGGCACTCCTAGTGTGAGGTTGAAAAGAGAGGGGAATGACAGAGCTTGTCCAGTTGATGGGAAGTAAGGAAGGCCTGCTCCTGCAGGTAGGAGGTCAGTCTGCTAGCTCAGGGCCATGATGCCCATGGGGGCATAGGCAAGTGTCTCTCTTAGGAATGTTGGACACCCAGATCTCATCCCAACTCTAGCATGCCGACGGATGTACTTCCCTCTGCCAGGACCTCAGCCTTCAAGTAAGCAGAGCCAGGCTGCTGCTCTTGGCTTTCCTTGACTCTTCATCTAAGAAGTACTGTGCCTTAAAAGAGCAGGCAGGGGTTTCCAGTCTGTCTGGGCCAGTGTCTTGGGCACAAATTCTGCAGCCAGTCCCACAACACCCAGAGGAAGCTCCTCTCCCAGGCACTCTAACACACCTAGGATCAGAGGTGAGGACACAACATCTGTCCCAACACTGGGAATAAACGGGACCAGCAGGACCCAGGCACACAGGAACTCCACCAGCCCAGTGGCTCAGGTTTTTTCCAGTCTGTCTGGGCCAGTGCCCTGAGCAGACCTTGGGCACAAACTCCACAGCCAGTCCCACAACACCCAGAGGAAGCTCCACTCCAGGAGCTCTAACAAGCCCAGGATCACATGATCCCGGAATCACAGGATCACAGAGATAGCTTGACTCTGAGGACTTCTGACACAACCAGGATCACAGGAAGGACAGGCCCCAATCAGATTTAGCCAGGGCAGGTAGCACTAGAGATAACCAGATGGCAGGGGGCAAGCATAAGAAAATAAGCAACACAAACCAAGGTTACGTGGCATCATCAGAACCCAATTCTCCCACCATAGCAAGTCCTGGACACAACATCACACTGGAAAAGCAAGATTCAGATATAAAATCACTTCTCATGATGATGATACAGGACTTTAAGAAAGACATAAATAGCACCCTCAAAGAAATACAGGAGAACACAGGTAAAGAGCTAGAAGCTCTTAAAGAGGAAACACAAAAATCCCTTAAAGAACTACACGAAAACACAATCAAACAGGTGAAGGAAATGAGTAAAACCATCCAGAATCTAAAAATGGAAATAGAAACAATAAAGAAATCAGAAAGAGAGATAACCCTGGAGATAGAAAACCTAGGAAAGAAATCAGGAATCATAGATGCAAGCATCACCAACAGGATACAAGAGATAGAAGAGAGACTCTCAGGGGTAGAAGACACCATAGAAAACATTGACACAACAGTCAAAGAAAATGCAAAAGGCAAAAAGCTCCTAACCCAAAACATCCAGGAAATCCAGGACACAATGAGAAGACCAAACCTAAGGATAATAGGTATAGAAGAGAGTGAAGACTCCCAATGTAATGGGCCAGCAAATATCTTCAACAAAATTATAGAAGAAAACTTCCCTAACCTAAAGAAAGAGATGCCCATGAACATACAAGAAGCCTACAGAACTCCAAATAGACTGGACCAGAAAAGAAATTCCTCCTGTCACATAATAATAAAAACACCAAATGCACTAAACAAAGAAAGAATTTTAAAAGCAGTAAGGGAAAAAGGTCAAGTAACATATAAAGGCAGGCCTATCAGAATTACACCAGACTTCTCAACCGAGACTATGAAAGCCTGAGGATCCTGGACAGATGTCATACAGACCCTACAAGAACACAAATGCCAGCCCAGGCTACTATACCCAGCAAAGCTCTCAATTACCATAGACGGAGAAAACAAGATATTCCCTGACAAAGCCAAATTTGCACAATATCTTTCTACAAATTCAGCCCTATAAAGGATAATAGATGGAAAACACCAACATAAGGAGCAAAACTACACCCTAGAAGAAGCATGAAAGTAATCTTTCAACAAATCCACACAAACCTAATTCTACCTCTTACAACAAAAACAACAGGAAGTGACAATTACTTTTTCTTATTATATTAATATGAAAATTAATATTACCAACATATCCTAATCGATTGAAATCCAAAAATATGAGAAATTAGAAATTTGTTGACTGTCATCCTGTAGTCTCTATAATTTGGTAATTGGAAAAATTAGTCTAATATAGTATAATTCATATACACTTTCTGCTAGTTTGTATGTGACAGTGTCTTGCTGTGTACCACATAATGGTCTTGAAATCTTTCTTCTCCTATCTCAGCCTCTCTATTAGTAGCATTGTTAATTTCATGTTTTTACACTATTCTATGGTTTTCAGAACAGCTTGCATATTTCAAAAGTATTTATACAGCCAAAAGAAACATAGACAATTAACTTGGGAGGTTGCTTGTAAGAGAACAATAAAGAATGAGACTGAATGCTTTGCTTGACGTTTGTAACTCTTGTGTCAAGTTTGAAGAAGAGGACTTTATAAGTTACTCTTTCTCTGAGATGAATGCTTTTCCAAATTATCACAGCCAATGAACCAGATTCTTACCCTAACCTAATGTCTGTGCCACCCTTCAAGCAAAACCATTGTTCATTGAGACAGTTGGTGAATGACTTTATGGATAGACCATCTTAATACCTACACTATTTCTTAAACGAATGTAACCTGTTCTCTGTGGGCTGAGAATAAAGTCACTCACTCAAGTCAAATAGCTTTGACCATAGCAGGAAGTCTGTATCCAAAAATTGTGCCTACAATTCATTCCTTGGCGCAGCAGAACTGTCAACTCTCAGCTTAGGTATGATGGAGGTAAAATCCTTGGTGATATGAGGGTCATTGAAGTACAGCCTTATTACAATGAAATCCAATGTCTAAAACTTGTTCTTATTTTGGGCTTGTACCACAGTAAGAGCCAAGATTTTAAGCTCTACTCAAAACAAAACAAAGAAACAAACAAGGAAAAAGACTTTATATATTTATATTCATTTAAGAAAATACTAGTAGTGATGTATTATTTTAAAATATACAGTTAATATGTTTGGAGTTATTTAAATTTTATATTGAGAAAAATGTATGTATTTTCAGTATTGCTGTAGACAAGCATCTCCATTAGACTGTTAAATTGATTGTTGTTTTATATCAAACAACTTTTATAATACTCATTCTAATTGTTATATTTTATAAATTTTAAAGAATATGACAAAAAAAGTATTGTAGGTATTGAAGGAGGGTGTCTCGGAGGAGTGGGGTACAAAAAGGAAATGAGAATGTGATTTAGTTCTATTTACTTAAAATATGTTTTTAAATGTTAACAAATTTAGATAAATTGAAATCATGTATCTTTTCTCATCATAATGCAATAAAACTTAAAGCAATTAAGAAAAATAACAAAACCAAAAAAAAAAAAAGAGCAAGCAGAGTGTTGAAACATTTAATTAGATAATAATAAAACAGGCCCAGTAGACACTGATATTGAAGTTTCCTAAGTTTCCTCACCAGGGGCTGGTGAGATGGCTCAGCAGTTAAGAGCACTGACTGCTCTTCTGAAGGTCCTGAGTTCAAATCCCAGCAGCCACATGGTGGCTCACAACCATCCATAATGAGATCTGATGTCCTCTTGTAGAGTATCTGAAGACAGCTATGGTGTACTTACATATAACAATAAATAAATCTTTAAAAAAGAAAAAGAAACAGCCCCAGTATACATCATATACCCACAATATGCCACATCCCCGTGGCTTTCTGATAGGCTCCCATTTCACATATATGCAAAGAATTGGGTATCTTCAGAGAAGAAAGAAATTATTCCAAGTGTAAATGACAAAGAGGAAAACAGAGAGTAAGATATTCACGTAGCTACAGCAGAGACCATACATGAGATCTTCAAAAACTACATTAGCTTTAGAGATGTAAAAGATGAGGCAGGCAAAATGGCTCAGAGAACAGGGGTGCTTGCAGCCAAGACAGATGACCTGAACTCACCAGTGGAGCAGAAAGATGGCAGGGGAGAACTGATTCCCACAGTTGTCAGATGAAATAAGTTATAGCCGAGAGACAAAGCTTGGAGGATTTGGAAAGTGAGAGACTCCTCAGAGAGCAGAGCCAAACTTTGGAGGAAGAGAAAACAGAAATAGAAACCAAAATGAAAGATGATGTAACATTACAGCACTGGCCCAATAGGCCCCATGTTCAAATAACAGGAAATGTGGAAGGAGTTCACAGAGAGAGAGATCACTGGGAACTCCAGAGAAGCTTTGGGGCACACACTCCAGATTAAAGAGACCCAACAATGCCCAGAACAAGGGGGGTTGATGGAGAACACTGATACCTCAGTATTTTGTCTCATGTTGCTGTGGGATTCAGATAACTGTGAAATTTACGAAAGAATAAGGACCTTCCAAATAAGGTCACACTGAAGCAAGTCACATCAGCTAAAGCACTTACAGGGATCTAACACACATATACACACATGCACATGTGCATACACGCATGCTATATACACACAGACACATGTGCACATGTGGACACATGTGCACACATATACACACAAACAAACACATGCACACGTGCACATACATGCTATATACACACAGGCACACACATGCACATACCACGCACACATGTGAGGACACATGCACACACAGAGACACACATGCTATACACATAGACTCTCACACACATGCACACACGCAAGCATACTCAGGCTTTCATGCATGAAGAACAGACAGAGTCACAAGAGCTCAGACACAAGAAGCAATGCTCTATATCACAACGGGGAAGATAGTGACCTTCAGGGCCTTTTGGAACAAAGGCAGCACAAGTCCTTTTGAATTTGGTGGCGGCAGCAACATGAGTGTGGACACCGGGCACAGGAAGCTCATCTTCCAAATACAAGCCCAATTCTACAGCTAAATACATAAATGTTCCTGGGCGTCAACAGACTGTATATGGACACCTGTGCTGTCATCAGCGTCTATGCAACCATCTGGGGGGTGAGGTGGTGCCAGGAAGAAGTGCAGATCATTTTTATAATCACATAGGTGAGAGGCTTGGCACCTGCACAGAATCCAGGTTTCCTTTGGATCGTAAAGCCACTAAACACAGCTGCTAACAGCATTAAAGTTTAAGCTCTGTCTCAAACCATTAGAACTTAAAATGCACCAGGTTCTTTAGAGTCTGAAGAAGGGAGGAGATGCTGAGGTTGGCTTTGAGAAGCACTGAGGATGACAGCAATCCCAGGGGACAGATACATTGTTTCAAAGCCTCACAAGGATTCAGATTTGGTGGCACAAACCCACGATCGAAGCACTGGGTAGACTGAGGCAGAAGATGGCTGAGAGTTTGAGACTTTCTTGGGATACTTAGCTCCAGGCCATCCCGGGCTGTAGGACAGGACCCTGTCTCAGGGAAACAGAACAAAACCCCACAAGGGACTTGGGCTCAACATGGAGAATCAGCAAGCAACCTTGCCCTAGTGTGGCCACCATTACCAAGGTTAAAGTTCATAGGACCATCCTTTCTATTGCCTATCACTATGTGGGGTGGGGAGGACAAGAAAAGTTGGGAAAAAGAGGAAAAGTCACTGCCACTGTAAACAGCCAGTGCTAACACGGATAACAGGGGTAGCCTCCACTTTCACAAAAAGCAACAGCTGTGGACTGTGCCCTCAGCTTAGATAACAGGTCAAGCAGGAAGACAATGTCTACACGGTAGCAGCACTGAGGAGGCCCTTCAGAATGACCACGTGACAAGAGAGTACGTGGAAATAAAGACGCAGAAAATAGATCCTTATCAACCAGCACACTACTGAAACCACAAATAACATAAAAGCCATGTACGCAAATGCACTTGCCCTACATGTGAAGTCGTTACATGTGTTGCAAAGTAACAAGTTCTCCCGGGGCCTTTAAAATATAAAATGAATTTCTACTGCAGCAGAGCTCTGTGGGTTTGACTGAGTTGTGGTAAATGGGATGGGGAAGCACAGGTGGAAAGAGAAACAACCACGGTGCTGGGGGGGATGGGGTGGGATTGGGGGGGGTAGAGCAGCAGCCAAGCAGCAGCGGTCAGAGAGATAAGGAGCAGACACGAAAGCAGAGGCAGGCAATGCGCTGCTCCTCAACATATTATTGGAGTGTGTTTTAAATCTGCCGAGAAAGACTAAACTGTTCCAAATCAGTTCTGCAGGAAATTTAGCTTGAGAGTAAACACTGGCGTTGCACTTGCCCAACACATCCAGAGGAAGTACATGTGGATTACTGAAACAGCAAAGTCGGAAGGACTCAGGGAAAAATTTACATACATAAACATCTGCTGTGAAGACAGTGTGCAAACATGGGATCATAATAGGAACTAAGGAAATGTTTCATGTACTTGAGTATCTTTTAATGTTAGAAAAACAGGAAGATGTGACAAATTTGGGAAAACACCTAAAGTAACATCATACCCAAAGTTACTAAAAATCTCAATATGTAAAATGCACTTGGAAGTAAATAGGAAAAGGCTATCTCAGTGGAAAATTGCACTGTGGCTATAAATGTACAGTGCAGACCAGCAGAAGCTCAATCACCTTGTGAAAACTATAGTAACACAGCTAAGAACCCAACACACTTTCAAAAGGTCAAAATGCCAAATAAAACAAAAGGAAACAACAAAAGCCAAACCCTGATCCTTAAGAGCCAGTCTCTTACTTTGATGGTGAGCGTGTCCACTCCTGTGACTTCCACAGTGCAGGGACCTTGGACAAACCTGGGTCTCTTCTGGCTTCAGAATTCCATGTCACATGACCTTTCCTCCTGAGGAAAGAACCAGAAATCTACACTGAGTTTCAGCCAAACTTCAGATTGTAACTTTTCACACCAAACCTAGGGGAAAGCACAAATGTTCAACAGGAGAGCTCCCACTGAGTCTGACTAAGATATATATTTGGTTTGGGTGAATGTCCTGACTAGTTTCATGTCAGTTTGATACATGGTAGGGAAGAAAGGAATTGAAAAAAAAAAATGCCTCCATAAGATCCACCGTAAGGCATTTTCTTAATCAGTAATTGATGGGGTCGGGGGAGGGTGGCGGGCAGCAGGCAGCCCATTGCAGGTGGTGCCATCCCTGGCTCGTAGACCTGGGTCCTATAATAAATCAAGCTGAGCAAACCATGGGGAGCAAGCCAGTACGCAGCACCCCTCTGTGGCCTCTGCATCAGCTCCTGCCTCCAGGTTCCTGCCCTGTGTGAGTTCCTGTCCTGACTTCCTTCAGTGATGGACCCTGATGTGGAAGTGTGAGCTGAATCAACCCTTCCCTCCCCAAGAGTTCCCACTAAGTACCTCCCCATCAGAAACTCTGGGCACAGTGTCACACACACCATGACCTCTGCTTTGCCCCATAAAACAAATACATTTTTACAACTAGAATGCATTTCCTCCTGGAACAACCATATTGCAAATAAGTTACTAAATAGCTAAGTGAGAGAGACCCTTTCCATGGGTCTGAGCCCAGGACCAGCTGGAAAGAACACATAGCACTAAGGTGGGGGTGGGGAGGGGTGGTGTCTGAATGCAGATGGTGGCACTTGACACCCTCCGTGGAAGTGGAGGCTCTGTATCTTGCAACATCTCCCTTGCTCTCAGGTGGATGTGTGCATGGGACCTCCCTATCCATAGGACTGAAGCAATGCCAATTGGAGACACATGAAGCTATGCTGGGCAGCTGCTGAGTCAGGATGTGCAAGCTCTGGACACAGTGAAAGCCAGGGCCTGCGCCGGTGGTGGCGATGAGGCCACTCAGTCACAGAGACCACAGAGTGATGGGTGTTTCAGCGTCAGTCTGGTTCATTGGCTCCTGCTGTGGCACTAGCGCAGCCACAGCCTTGGGTGTGTGTACACAGCCTGTGGTACTTAGATGGTGCCCTGTGAGAGTGGCTCCTCTCTTCTAACCCCACAGCAAGCCGTTCTTCAGCAGCTTCCCTGGGTGAGCTCTGGTCCAGAGCATCCCGCCTCTCCCCATGGGAAAGAAGCATGGCCTCCGGGTTAACAATCTTAGAGATCCTGTGCCTCCCACCTGGGAGATGCTTCAGTCAACAAGTAACAAATTGGAGCAAACCATCCTGCCACCTCGCATGCGTGCTTCCTCCTTTGATAGAAGTTGCTTCCCACACTACTTTTGGGGGTTTTGGTTTTTGTTTGTTTGTTTTGTGTGTGAGTGTATATGTGTAGTAGTTTTCATTGTTGCTTTTTTGTTTGTTTGTTTGTTTGTTTGTTTTTTGTTTTTCGAGACAGGGTTTCTCTGTATAGCCCTGGCTGTCCTAGAACTCACTCTGTAGACCAGGTTAGCCAAGAACTCAGAAATCTGCCTGCCTTTGCCTCCCAAGTGCTGGGATTAAAGCCATGAGCCACTACTGCCTGCTTGCTTTATTGCTTTTTAAAAAAATCTCTTTTTTAAAACATCAAATTGTTACATGTGTAATTAGCTAGCCGCTGTGGGGACTGTCAGCCCCTGGCAATGCCTCCGTGTACACATTCGAAGTCGTCCACTGCCCTTGGATCTCTGGAAGCTTTGCTGCAGCCCACCAAGCTCCAGCCAGCTTCATCCTCAGCTGGTTTACGACAAATATCTAGGACACCCTCTGTCCACTGTGAGGACAGGGCAAAAGAGCTGTCCCCTCACATGGCAGGGGTAAGGCCGGGATGGGGGAGGGTTGGGCAGAAGGTCAGGCTTGCCCAGTCAACCTGTGCATGTACCCAGCACACCTATCTAGTACCCATTTATTTTCCCTTCTTTCCTATGAATTTTTTAAGTGTAAGGACAGCACAATACACGTGTGGCGAGAACCAGCAAAACTGGGGTGAAGGCAGAAAGCTGCTGAGTGTTCTGAAGCTCAACTGAGGCCCAAGATGGGGAAAGGAAGCAGAGACCCCAGGGCTCATGGGGGGGAACAGAGGCACCTGCTCAGGTAACCCTAAAGACTCCACCCAGGCCGCTTCCCATGATGCCTTTGAAGCTGAGGCCTCATTTCAAGAGCTAAAAAGGAAGGGTCTATTTTACTTACTTTTACTATTATTTTTGTTATGAAGGCTACAGTGCAAAACCTTGCCTCCTCCTAAGGAACCTCACACTTCTTCTGGTTAGGAGATTTGGGAATAACTGAAAACCACAGATTCAAGCAGAAACCCCAGCTCTATTCGGTGTGAAGTCCCTTTTCCAGCAGAAACCATTCTCACAACTATGTTATTTGGGACACCTGCGTGGCCACTATGTGGCTTCATCCATAGGGAAGCTAAGAGCCTGGCATTTGCAGACACCAGGATGTCTGTGACATAGGTCAAAGCCGAATTCTCCAGCGTCAGTGACAGGAAGGACCCGGAGCCGGGCAGACCTAGCTCTCCTGTGTTACCTGCCTCTTTGGGTGGACCTAGCTCTCCTGTGTCACCTGCCTCTTACTTGGTAGGGAGGTGAGGCACTGAATGGCCTTCCCACTCCTTTCCATCCCCAGATGCCCCCAGGAGTCAAGAGGCACCCTTCATCCTCTCCCTCAGTGAGGTTTGAGCTGCAGAGCCAGACATGGAAGGGTGTCTCACAGGGAGAGAACCGTTTTTTTCCCTAGTGATTCTCAATGATAACCTGCTGTGTTTGAGTCTCTTGTTCCAGAGAATGCAACTTGGGGGTTTAAGCTCCAGCTCAGTTTGGGGCATACCCTGAGTATTAAGCGCTTAATCTACATCACAAGTATTCAATACCATACACACAAGAGGAAACAAGTCGGGGGTTACCAGTACCCATTTCTGTAGAGTGGAGCTAATATCAGCTGGGCATAGCTCTGTGGTGATACCCATGGTCAGTAAGCATGAAGCCTGGGTCACACAGCCCAATAGCTATCAGCATCAAGGCCTCTGACCCCAGCTACCAGGAGGAAGCTCACTCATGGAATTCTGAAATTTAAATTTTAGAAAACGGTACACGCGTTCTCATCTGTTGTAACCGGGTATCCTAACTCAGCCTGGCTGTCTTGGCAATGACAGCGGTAAGGTCTCTGTGCAGGATGTGATGCAAAGCCGAATCCAAGCAAGATGCACATGCAAGGCTGAACTCCACTTTCTCACCCCAGCGTTTCACCCCAGGCTTCACTGGTCCAGGCATCTGAGGCCAGGACCCCAGCGTCTCACCCCAGGCTTCACTGGTCCAGGCATCTGAGGCCAGGACCCCAGCGTCTCACCCCAGGCTTCACTGGTCCGGGCATCTGAGGCCAGGACTCTTCCCAGGACTGCAGGTGACTGCCCCCGCCCGACCCGGCCATCATACCCTCTCCAGCCTGGTTTCTGCTTTACTCTTACTCTGATGCTCTCGGTAGATTCCACTATACCAGGTAATCCTTTTTTCCTTATAATTACTTCTTACTATGACGTCAACTTACTATAATATAAGCTATGAAAGCAGAGAATTTAAAACTCTGATAACCCAGTTGCCATTCCCACAGAAACCCTTTCCATTTTCTCCAGGCTTTTCTGAGTGTGCCTTATGTAGCTGAGACTGATGTTTACACAAAATGCTTGTCTATGGCTGGCCGGAGAGATGACATCTCCCAGCATTCACACTGGGCAGCTCACAGCCACCTGCCCCTCTGTCTAGCAGGAGAGGACCAGACACTCTCTCTGGCCCCCATGGGCACTGTGTGCACACAGCTTGTGCACACACAAATGCATACCCATAACAAAGTTTGTTTCACGTTTTTCAATTAGTATTTACCACCAGTATTTCCAATGCCATAAGAGACATTGCAGCCATCTCTTCAGAAGTGTTGTTCTGGACAGTGCGGTCAGTTAGAGGTAGCATGGCTTCTTTTTGCCATTCCACGGTTACCTGGCACCTGTCTGGTCTTTCTCTGGGCTATCTTACACTTTGCAAACTGTATTCCCTTCATGACAAATCAGTTCACACCACAGGACTGATTTCTAGACATGAGTAGGTTAAATAGCACTCACACTTTTAAAAGCTCAGGCAAATACTGCCAGGCTGCTATACAGGAACCGGGAGGTGCTGTTTATCGAGTGTCTCAAAATACCAAGGTGAGAACCATACCATATTTTGTTTACATTTTTTTTTCTGGGATACAATGACCTGAAGGGCAAAGCCACAGCTTCTCATCTTGAGTGTCCAGGGCTAGTCATATAGTAAGAACGCATCAGAAAGAGTTGAGCACGGCCATGTGTGCCTGTATCCCAGCACTGGAAACAGAGACAAGAGGATCCTGGGAGCTTGCTGGCCAAGCAGCCCCTGTTTGAATGAGGGACCCTGTGTCAGGGAATTAAGGAGGAGAGTGGGAGTGATTGATGCCCTTCTCAGGCCCCTGCACGTTCTCAGTATACATGTGAGCATCACACACACTCCGGGGAATGTGGAACATGATGAGACATTTAGGAGAAAGTACCACGAAGGAGAACAGATGTGAGAGGATGAGATATCAGTTGGGACAGCCAGTACCCAGCAGTGACAGAGGACGTATAGATGATATCTTCAAAGGACCGAAGGAAGCATAGGCACGGACCTGAACCCGCCAGTTGTTTAGACGTAATTATCAGAAATCACAATAGAACGAAGCCATTTCAAAACACCTTGCTCGACCTTAATTAAAGCAGTTTTTATAAGGTAAACTTTAGGGAATAAAAACAGAAATACATGTGAGATTTAAGAAGAAATGTTCATCTTCCCCCAAAATGGTACACATATGAAGCCTCAAGAAAAACAAGCTATGGAAATGACAACCTATGATTTATGAGTTTACAGACGAAAAAACAGAAGCTACATGCATGCAGTTTCCACTACAGGTCTTGCATTTGTGTGACGAGGGTCAGTGTAGGCTGTAGATGTCGAGTCGCGTGGCTCCTGCTTATTGATGTTCCTAGGCAGCAAGCAACACTACAGAAGTAGACTGAGTTACTTCCAAGTCAGGCTGGCAAGTAAGATTGGGAGAAAAACCTCTGAGAGGCTGTTAAGGAGAACAGAGCAGATAAGAGACGTCTGGGAGGGCAGCATAGACAGACGGGACACATGAGATCCATCAGAAGACGGGAGTCAACAATGAACTTCCTACTTGGCGGACTGGTGGGCTCCACTGCAACCCCTAGCCATGTGTTAATTACAAAAGACATGAGGCCCAACACATGGAAAGAGGGCAAGCAGATGGGTGATAGAGAGTTAAACAACAGTCACAAGCTTTAAGATAGAAGAAATGCTAGAAATTACAGTTATGACATAGTTGGGGCTGGAGAGGTGGCTCAGTGGTTGAGAGCAGTGGCTGCTCTTCCAGAACACCTGGGTTCAATTTCCAACACCCATGTGGCAGTTCACACCAGCTATTGCTCAATTCTAAGGGATCTGGTACCCTCTCCTGTCCCCTGTGGGTATCCACATGCCTGTGCCCATGCACACATACATATGCGCACACACACACATACGCACATGCATACACACACATATACACACACATACATACATATACACACAAACATACATATACACACATACATACACATAACACACACATGCACCACACACACATACACACACATATACACCACACACACACATACACACACATATACACCACACACACATACACACACACACATTAAAATGATTAAAAAAACTTTTAAAAAGCAAAATGCTAGAAATTGATGAACTGCCAGAACATCAGGACAAAGCTAACCCAGGTAAAGAAAGAAAATGGGAAGGACAAACACAAAAAAGTTCAATTAAGAAGAAAGTATCAACAAAGCCAAATCTGATTCAAAATTTGTTCAGAAAAAGACATCAAACTAACCAGTCCCTGGAAGACAGTGAGGTGAAACCCCAGCAGAGGAACAGCCGACACGCATGTGTAATGCGCAAAGTAGGCAGCAAAGCATGTACAAAAGAAACTGGAAGTGCCACAGCCAAACCAGGAAAAGCTTAAGGTGGTCAACTTGAAAAGAATGTGCAACTGCAAACTCCTTCCACAGAACAAATGATGAATGTGAATCTCACAGGGCTGCAGGCTCAGTAGCTGTTAAACACTGCGGATTGGGATTTAAAAATGTCTCCAAAAAGTGAATCCTGCCAAGAATCTATGACTACCCACACAACTCTTTTCTACACTGGGAGATGATCGTCCCAAACTTGTACCTAAAGGGACAGAATTTGTTTTAGAATTTACATGATTTTTGTGGCACAGGCCAGTAGGCAAATACTGATGAGGTCGAGGCAGGAGGATTTTGAGTTTGAGGTCAGCCTGGGCTACATTTTACATGGGTATGAATCACATCTGTAATCCCAACATGCAGAGGCTGAGGCAGGAGGATTGCCATAAGTTCTGGGCCAGCCTGGGTTATAGAGTGAGCCTCTCTCTTAAAAAAAGAAAAAAAAAATTAAAAGCTATAAAACAGCCGGGCGGTGGTGGCACATGCCTTTAATCCCAGCACTTGGGAGGCAGAGGCAGGCGGATTTCTGAGTTCGAGGTCAGCCTGGTCTACAGAGTGAGTTCCAGGACAGCCAGGGCTACACAGAGAAACCCTGTCTCGAAAAACAAAACAAAACAAAACAAAACAAAAGCTACAAAACATAAGATTTAGGCTATGTAAAAGAAGGGAATTTTCTGGCATTTCCCGTCTCTGAGACGCTTGCCCCGTCACCACGTCACCCCCGTTTGTGGGATTTCCTGCGAACTTAAGTGTTGGAGTTACTTCTTACTGTTAGTTCCAGAAGTTATATACAGGAGACCCAGGGCTCCTTAAACCCTACGAAAGCGAGATATTACGCTGAGTGAGATTGTATTTCAAGGCTGGGTTTTCCTTCCCGTTTTCCAACAAGGCAAAAGTAAATGAGCCAATAGGAGCACACCTAAAAAGCAGCATTCTGTTCAGAGAGCCTCTGTGAATTATACTGATTCTGACAGCGAGCCACGGTGTGGGTGGGCAGACACACTGTCAGGTGACAGCGGCCACAGGGAGGTTTTCAATAGTCAGTGACAATCCACTTTGCTGGCTCAGGGAAAAGTAGGTGATGTGATGCGGTCTGACAGTAGCATAAGCTTTGTTTTTTGGTCGAGAGGGCAGACGCTATAGGAGGCCTTGCCTTATGAACCTGTGGGGCGTGAGCACGGATTGGGCATTACAGTGTCATCATTTTTAAAGCACTCTGAGCTCTACCTCTTTGGCCTGATGTTCAGCCAGCACATCTGCAACAAATGGCCGAGACGCTAGCCTCCTGAGAAGTTCAACTGTGCTCCACCGGGCTGAGACTACACAAGTCCGTAAGTGTCCAAGGATCAGAGAACCCAGGAATGCCTGAGACCTCCTTCCCAGGACAGAGGCTCACAGACTCGGGGCTCTCTTCTTCTATCCCGATGCAGCTACCTGAGTGTGTACCCCCACAGACCCAGCCGCACTCTGCTGCCTGGCCTTCCTCCCACTGAGAGCTGCAGCATGAGGCCACATTGAGATTCAGGGCCATGGTCCCTTTCGACTCACTGGCTGTGCAGCCTCGTGCAGTTTAAGAGTTTTTTTTTCCCCCCTCACCAAAACTTCCTCACATGTAGAGTGCAGTAACCCCAAACGAATCAGCATCTGAGAAGACCCTGGCTCCGTGTGTCACGCAAGACACAAAGTCAACAAGCAGTGTCCTCTTTGGTAGGACGCATTCCTAAGAGGCAGCTTCTAGAACGAGCCCACTACCAGGCATTCCAGCAATTGCTGCTTCTCTAGCCTCGTTCTTTCTGGCCCTTCTGTGACTTTTGATCCCCAGACAGAGGCAATGCTATGATTCCCGGAGGCTTGGAGGGGAGCGACTTCTCGTCTTCTAGGCTACATGAAGGATTTAGTCTTGGCTAGTGCTTCTGAGCAGAAGGTGAGAGGTCTCCCTTTTCAAAAGGTTGTGTGACCGTGGAGAGGAGATGGATGGTACAGAGACAGGCAGACAGAGGTCAGGTCGTCATTGGAGAAGCATACAGCAGCCAGGGGGTGGGGGTGGGGGGTGTTGTAGTAGAGCCTCTGGGGCTGGTCAGGTGAGCGGAGGTGTGTACCAAACCAAAGCAATATGCCGGGGGCTGGTAGGACTCCCTAAGGACGACACCATCGCCTTCCACTTCACACAGACCTGTACTCCGGTGCCAGGTAAGGTCCACCTAAGCGTACACCAGGCCAGAAACTAAGGTGCTGGCCCTCTGGCCCTCAGCCTCGTCATGGGACACATGACTTGGAAGTGGGATTCCGGGATGTCTGGGGCCACACTGGAAGGACAGGGCTGGATGAGAGCTGATCCCTTGATGGATGTCGGGAACCAGCAAGAGGTGCCTTCTGTGGTCGTGGTTTAGATGTGGACAGTTCCCACAGGCTCAACGTTTTGAACAGCAGATCTGTCAGCAGTCAGAGCTGTTCCAGGGGGGACGGAAAGCTTTCAAGGTAGGATCTGGCTGAAGGAAGGGAGTCACTGCCTGGAGGTGTGTACTCTGGCCCTTCTTCTTGGCTACTCTGTACTTCCCATTCTTCGAGGATGTAAGGAATCCACACACCTGCCAGCATGAGGCTGACAGCCCCATGCCTTCCCACCATGATGAACTGTATCCTCAAACAGTAGGCTGAAACCTTTCTTTATGTATCAGGTATTTACTCACAGGAAAGAGAGAGAGCACTAACTAACCCAGTAGGGATGAGCCAGTCCAGTCCGGGCGATGGAAGTGAGAGGAAAGCGAACCCCAGCAGGGGCACTTCTGCCAAGAGCTACGAGGCACCTGGGTCTCAGGTAACCTATGAGCTGCCAACATCTTCAACACTGACAGCTTGCTAGAGACAAGATCCTGGGTCCCATCCAGGGCCCCAAACCATAGCCTGTGTTTGAACCAGATGCCCCAAGACCCTGTGTGCATGCTTGGGTTCCAGGGAACAGCTTGGAGGTCTTCACTAGAAGAAATAAAGTGTGCTCAGAATAGGTGAGGGGAACAGGGACTTCTGGGCCACAGCAGTGTGAGCATGCCCACGTGTGTGGTGGTAGGGTGGGCATGCTCACTGAGGAAGCTCGAGTTTGCTCCATGTGGCTGTCACTCTGAGCCAGTGAGTCCCGAGAGTGACTCATGGTGCCTCCCCTCCCCTCCCCCTCCCCTCCCCTCCCCCTCCCCTGCCCTCCCCCTCCCTTCCCCTCCCCACTTGTCCTCCCCTCCCCTCCCCTGCCAGTTAGCCTTTGTTTGCTTTTCTTCATATAGATTTTTGTGTGTGGATGAGGAAAGTCGAGGCTGAGGGAAATTATAGGCACCACCTCCTACCCTCATAATCCTGGCCCATAGTGAACATCACAATAATAAAATAACCAACAAGCTATGGAGACAACACGGCTTTCAGCAATGAGGCCCACTTTACCCCTGTGCTGGAGAGCCCCATGAAGGAACAAGGGAGTGGGCCTGTGTCTATAAACTACATATCCTGCTCTCTTCTATAGGTCTCTGAGTAGCACTGCCCACATCTAGAACCTTCTACTGCCCCCAACCCACCACTCAGCCCTTTCCCGAGAAGCCAGCACGCATCCTACATTTGCTAAAAAATGTCCCCTATCGGTCCCATAGTTATCTATTTAAAACAAAGTCAGGGTTTGAGCTAACATTTGAACCAGGTTGATAGGTGTGTGGGTAAGCTTTCTCAGACAGACATGTCAGCCCCACTTCAGACTGAGATGATAAGCCTAGGTATAAAATTACCCAACATTTGGGGTAATTCAGAGCAGTTTAACTTCATGTCATGCCGTAGGAATCAACGTCCCTGGTTCTGTCGTCTTCCAAGACCTATGATATTTGTGGAGAAAGTAGGCAAGGAAATTTAATTAATAAAGCAACTGGGGCCCACCCGAGACATAGCAGGCAGAGGAACCTAGCATAACTGTCTCCCGAGAGGCTTTATCCAGCAGCTGATGAGACAGATGCAGAGGCCCACAGCTAAACATTTGGCAGAGCTTGGGGAGTGTTGCGAAAGAGCAGAGGAACTGAGCAAGTCGGAGGGGTCAAGGACGCCACTAGAAGACCTACAGAATCAACTAACCTGGGCCCACGGGAGCTCACAGAGACTGAACCACCAACCAAAGAGCATGCAGGGGCTGGGCCTAGGCCCCTACACAGCTTGGTCTTCATGCAGGTCCCCCAACAATGCAACGGGGCTGTCTCTGATTCTGATGCATGTCACTGGATCCCCTTACCCTAAGTGGACTGCCTGGTTGGACCTCAGTGAGAAAGAATGTGCTTAGTCCTGCTGGGACTGGATATCACAGGATGGAGTGGTACCTATGGGGAGCTTCCCCTTCTTTGAGGAGAAGGAAAGGGGGTTATGGGGGAGGGATTTATAAGGGCAAAACTGGGGGGAGAGGTGGGAGGGGGGCTGTGATTGGGATGTAATATGAATGAAAAAATAAATTATGAAAAATAAGACAATTGCAAAAAACACAGGGTAATCTTTATATATATTACATATATATAATATAATATATTCATTTTTTTTCTGGGACCTAAAACTAGGTTAGGACCGTGTTAGTAGCTACAAGTCTAAAATGAGACTAGGAGAAGCTGAACCAAAAAACGATGGATGCCATGCTGGGGGTGCCAGCTTAGGGAGGAGATCATGAGACTCTGACCAGCAGTGGTTCCATTACTAAGCAGAGAGGTCCAAGAGCAAGCTGATAGGTGCTTCCTCATCAATGAGGACCCCTCATCCCATCAGGCAAAGCCCCTGAGGGCAGAACAATGACTTCTCAGTACCTAGAGGAAGGGCTATAGAAACAGCCTAGTAAAGAGCTTGCCACACTGGCATGAAGGCCTGGTTTTGGATCTCTAGCTTCCACATAAAAAGCTATGAGTGAAGGCACGTGCCTGCCCTCCCTCTCAGTGCTGGGGACGCAGAGGCAGGAAGATTCCTGAAGGTCCTAAGGCAGGAAGTGATTAAGAAAGGCATCTGGTGTTAACATCTGGCTTCCACATGTACGCTGACACACATTCATGCAAATATGTACAGACACATATGCATGCATATTCATAGACACCATAAGAGAAGAGAAAGAATGAAATCAATACATGCCACATGGGGAGAGGGGAGAGATTAGTGTATGCAAGCTTAGAGTTCATCTACCTTTCTTTATTTTTATATAGTTTAGGATCCAAAACTAGGGTGTCCCTCAATTTCAAGGTGGATCTTTCCACATCATTTAAGTCTAATCCCCACAACTATGTCCACAAGCCAATTTGATCCAGACAATCCCCTTACTGAGACTCTCTTTCCAGATAGTTCCAGGTTGTGTCAAGTAGACAGTTAGAACCAGCTGTGGCAATGCGCTTCCCAGCTTATATTTATCTAAGTATGGGGTTAGGATATCAGTAGATCAACAGGGACAAGCAGCTCATACCGACTCACAAACTTGAAAACCATAAGAAGTTTACCACTGTATTTTCCTTGCCACTGGGCTTGCTCTGACGTATTGCGTAGCCATGCCCTGCTGCCCACCCCCAACCCCATCTGTAGCGTTCTTAGTGTGCTGGTTAGCTACGCGCAGGCTGGCTACAGTAGCTGCTCACTTTCCTCTCAGGCTTCTCTTCCTACTTTTCAAACTTCTCCTCCCTACGTCAGCAGACGGTCACGCCTGATCTCTTTGGAGGAGTAGGTCAGTCCTCGCCTCTTCAAGATGACCTATCCCAGTGCAATACCTCTCATTCTGAGATATTGGGGGCTAAGATTGAAGCATGTTGGGGGAGCATCAGACATTGTGTGCTTAACAGCAGCCTTCCTGTCACAGATGTGCACACGGGATGCTGGGAAAGCAGCCCTGGTGCCCAGAGAGGTGACTCATGATGGCTCCCAAGGAGGCTTGGCATCCACATAGTATCAAAGCCGAGTCCGTACTGCGTGTGGGCCCTGCCTCTCTCAATTGTTCACACTCGCAGACACTCAATGACCACATCACGAACAAGGGGATCTGTGCTGTTACTTTTTGGCTTTGAATATATTTTCCTCAACTTAAAATGAAGGTGTGGAAGCCAGGCATGGTGGTATACAACTTTAATCGTCAGGAGACAGACACAGGCAGATCTCTGAGTCTGCGAACAGACTGGTCTATAAGTGAGTTCCAGTACAGCCAAGGCTACACAGTGAAACCACACACACACACACACACACACACACACACACACACACACACACACCAAAAAATAAATAATTAAATAATAAAAAGGTAGTATGAAGCCGAAGTTGTTGAATATTTTGATGTTCGGAAATGTTGGCCAAGGACTTTGGTCATTAGTCCCCTGGTCTTCTTTGGGGGTCTATAGCCATGGGCACTTATGTGTTAGGGGTGTAAAATACATACGCACTTCCAGGAATCAGAGTCTGAGTTAATCTTGACTTTGAAGACTTGGTACATCATCAGGTTCCCTTGGGAGAAAAGGCCAAAATCATCCAGGATATATATGGGATCTTACCCAGTCTGGGCCCACTTTCAGAAGGCCATTTTTCTATTGTATTGGATATTTTCAGTAAAATTGAAGTGGACCTGTGTGCTCTGGTGCCCTATGTTAGGCAGCACTTGTAACTTTAATTTTTTTTAAACCCTATTTTTAATGATGGTTCTTAAACACTTTAACCTCCCTTCTAGTCCACCATCCACCAGAGGCAGTGAAAAAGAAAAAATACGGGGGAAGTGGATCTATTTAGAAATGGTTCTTTGGAGCAAATCCCACCTGCGTTGTCAGGAAATCAGCAGTTCAGTTCACAGGTTAACAACAGCAACTCGTTCCACTCGCCAACGCTTCATGGATACACCAGTAGTCTAGTTCAGTAGAGTCAAACAGCAGCAGCGGTGACAGGTCCTAACAGGAACAGCCAGCCTCAGCTGGATCAGCAGGAGGCAGCAGGAGGGGCCAGGGCCAACAAGAATGGCAGGAAAAGTTCTCCTATGTGGCTCTCTCAGCAAAGCAAAGATCAGCGAAGACGCGAGACCAACAAGTGTTGTACAGCTAGCTCTATAGACAAGACAAGCCTGGCCTCAGCCACAGTCTATTGGATCCTATTTATATTCCCTCCAAACATCACCAATACATAGGTGTCATTCACAAAGAATCCTCCATCACGTGTCCTTTCATGTACTTGCTTTAATAGAACAGCCTTTCACCTGTGTCTGCTTCAACAAACCATCCCTTCTTGAGTCTGCCTTAGTCTTTCACCTGTGTCTGCTTCAGGAAAACACTCCTTCATCTGTCTGCCCCAACAAAACACCATAAACACAACTGACTTTCCAAAGATCCATAAGTTTGCACTTCAGTGTTCTCCTGGCCTATGGGTGAGAGCTAAGTGGGAATGTCTGTAGACCCGAGAGTCTTGGAAACTGCTCTCTTCTCAGGTAAGGTAGCACATCAAAGACCCAGCCACCCTCAGATGGGTCTGTAGGGTGCTGCAGCAGACTCTGGTCATCTCCATCTCTCTCCAGAACCCTCTTATTCCTTCAGAGAGAGTCTTGCAGGAACCTAGTGGGTGGGGATAGATGAAGGTACCCACAGTGAGGCCAGGCATGAGAGCCATGCCTGCACAGCCTTGGTTCTAGAGGGTTCCGGCATGGGCTGCCTGCAGGGAAATCAACCACTGGTCTACAGAGGCCTGCAGAGTGTCACCATGAGAGCAGGGTCACATAGTGACACCCCTGCATAGGAAAACAGCATGGCCATCCCTGCCCAGGGATCCTGGCATAAGCCAGGACATGGGGTCCATGCCAGCAGACCTATTAGTATTCTATGGATCTCATCTCCGTTGTCATTTAGCTGTGAGCACCAGCTGTGAGACATCTAAGCCAGCTCAGTCTCGATTTTATTAGTACTTAGCCACCCAAAAGGATCAAAGTCAACAGAAATTGTTCCACAAATTATCTTCAGAAGCCCCTAGTTGTTGCAAGGAAACTACGCCAGCCGTTTGCTGACGAGCACATTGCAACATTAGAACAGAATTTTCTAGAAAGCTTTCTGAGATGGGGGAGGGAGGCTTAACTACAGATGGAGTTAGTCCTCTGCTTTCCCATGCTAACGTCCTGGTTGGCGACCTCAGTTCCCTGCCTTCCCACCGTGAACCACCACGTTCTGCAGTCGACTCTGCCTCCTGTCGAGCAGGTTTTAGGAAGATAGAGGCCTGACTCTTCTCTCTTTTTTTTCTTCAACATTCGACAGCCAACAACAGAAGCAATTTTAAGGCCCCTTGAATGGCTCAGAAATCAATTACGCCGTCATCTCTGATCACACAGCAGATATAAAGAAGTCAGGGAACGCAGAGGGAGGGAGACAGCACCTCACCCAGTCGAGGGAAAGTTAAATGGAATTAGATTTCAGTCAACAAGTAGATTATAGTATCACGTTTCTGACAAGATTACAAAAAGCAGATTAATCCTCTCAGTGTACCTTAATTGTGGGAAAGGCTTTCGTGCCCGAAATCCAATGAAGGTGGATGACAGGGACCATGAGGAGAAGACAGGGGAGCGCTACAACCCCAGACAGGGAAGGAGATCGGGGCTAAGGTTCGGGCATAACCCCAAATGCTCTCATGAAAGAGGCCTATAGCAGCGTAAAATGACCGGAGCTCCAGGCATGTGCTGAAATTCCTGAACACCAACATATTCAATAACTTTAGCTTTTAAATTGAGGAAAACGTATTAAAAATCAAAAAGTAGCAATGCAGATGCCCTCGTTCACGACGTGGTCAGTGAGCCTCTGAGAGGTAGTCTTGAACCCACAGCCCCACAGGCAGTATGAAGGACTCAGCTTGATACTGTGTGGATGCCAAGCCTCCTTGGGATCCTTCACAAACCAACTCTCTGGGCTACTTTCCTGGCACTCCCTGGGACAGGAAGGCTGTTGTTAGGCACAGGGTGTCTAATGCTCCCCAGCATGCCGCCACTGAACCCCCGAGTATCTCAGAACATGGCTGTATTTGGAGAGAGCATCTTAGAGAGTTGGTGACTGACATCCTCCAAAGAGATCGGGGCATCAGTGCACCAGAGATATAGCTGTACTGACACAGGGAGAAGATTGTCTGAGAGCCAGGGAGAGAAGTTCAGAAGGACTGCCCATACCAGGACCTTCAGTTTGTAGCTCTCAGGACTGAGCAGGCAGAAGGCCTATTGCTGAACTTAGCATTCATCGCAGCATAGTGACATCCTACGTGAACACGTGAACACGTGAACATGTGAACACAGCAATGGTGGTGAGAGGGGAAGATGCCGTACCCAGGGGCCCAGGCAGCAAAATGACCTCCCAAGGAACAAAGTCACAGTGTAACCATGAGTCACTAGTAAGACCCTGCCAAACCCCACCCCTGCCCTATCAGGATGGGCCTGGCTGCAGCTGATTAAAAGTCAGGCAGCACAGGGACCCTGCCTCCTACACCTAGCAGAAGGATAGGAGGCCCCAGAAGACAGTCAGGACAACAGGTTCTTCCCAAACAGAAAGGTCCCTGCAGACGGCACCACCTGAAGCTCTTATTTTACTTGACAAGCATGGCCCCAGTTGTGCCATTCCAGTCTGGTGGGAAGGTAGGCTGCTGGATGCCCTGGGCTGAGTGAGTCGCTCTTAGAGAGTCTGAGAGCGATTGAGCACCTACTCTTTTGTCCCTTCTCATGGGGCTGATGAACATCACTGTGAGGCAGAAAGCCCTTCCTGGGGAGGTCCTTGATGTACCTGCCTGCCACCCACATCCTGTGACACATGTCGTGGATGGATGGATGGATGGATGGATGGATGGATGGGTGGGTGGATGGATGGATGGATGGATGGATGGGTGGGTGGGTGGGTGGGTGGGTGGATGGATGGATGGATGGATGGATGGGTGGATGGATGGGTGGATGAATGGATGGATGGGTGGATGGGTGGGTGGGTGGGTGGATGGGTGGATGGGTGGGTGGGTGGGTGGATGGGTGGATGGGTGGATGGGTGGGTGGGTGGGTGGATGGGTAGGTGCAGCCTGGGTAGGCAGATTACCTCAAGAGAAGAAACTTCATTTACTCTTCTGAGAAATAAAGCTCCCTCCATATCTCTATACACACACCTGAAAGGAGACCACACACACACACACACACACACACACACACACACACAAAGTGACCCCCCTACATGTATGAAAAGTGACCCCACACAGACATGAAAAGTGACTTCCATACACACATGAAGTCTCTCTCTCTCTCTTTCTCTCTCTCCCCCCTCTCTCTCTCATGTATGCACGAATGCATGCACACACACAAGCACGCACGCACGCATGCATGCACATACATGTGTACACACACACACACAAAGTGACATTATACACACAAACATAAAAAGTGACATATTGCACAGGTTTTCTCACTCGGTATTTATGAAGCCACAGATGTTTGCATAATCCGACACATTCCTTTTGACAAATGACCCTGAAGGGACATTTAGCTAGCTGTACATATTTAGCTCAGGCCCCATGGGTATGTTTAATGCCCTGTCGATGGCAATGGTTGGTGGCAGAGGGCACAGGTGCCTTTCCAGTCACAAGTCCTCCTGTGAGCTTTCTTCATACCACATTCCTGGCCCCTAGCTGACCAGAGACCAAGGACATGTTTCTGCAGGCAAGCCTGTGACTCTGCCTCTTGTCCCTGAGCCTGAGCCCACAGAGTAGAAGCGAGACCTGAGGCCGACCAGGCTGGCTTTTCCTAAGGCCCTCCACGGTAGGAAGACCTGCGTTGCTTGCTTGTGCTTCCTGTCTCCTTTACTGGGAACAAAATGGGAAATCCTAAAGGCCCCTGGTTCCCCTGTTTTCACCTGTGTTCTAGAACATTCCATCTTCCCTGAGCTACTTTCTGCTTCCCACTGAGTCCATTCTCTGCTACATATCCAGGACTTCAGATGGGGCAGATGACTCCAAGTGAAGAGAAGAAAAAGGTGTTGTGGATGGTTGCTCCAGCCTCTCATCCTCACCCACAGTCCACAGGCTGCCACTGTCCCCTGCTGTGCTGTCTGGCTCTTGGAAGCATTTGTGAGATGAGAACACAGGGGGTCCCTTCAGTAGCTCTGTGGCTGCTGGTGAACTTTCTATGGATTCCAGACACACCAAAATGGCAAGGAGATGCCCTTGTAGAAGTCCCAGGGGCCATAGTAGACACTCAGGTGCTGGCCCTCAAGATGTTGCTGGGGCCCAGCCCTGAGGTTACATATTTAGTGTCACAGCTCAACAACAGAGGAGGTGAGGCCCTTGAGAAAGCTACTGTCCTCTGCAAACTCCTGGGACTGCTGAAGTCCAGTGAAGGTAAGGTAGCCATTCATTCCCCTCTGTCCTACCAGTGTGGCCCACAGTCTGATATCCAAAGGGAGCCACCACCCTCTGTGAGAACCTAGCTAATACCAGGCAGGCAGTAGGACAAAAGGTTGAACTGTCAGAGTCGTAGCTGCAGCCTCAGCCTCCACAGCTGCTCCCCTAGCCCCTTTGTGAAGCTGACATGGGTTTCTATCATGTAACCAGGGTCCTCTCTAATCAAGCGTGTCCTGCAAGGACAGGCTCCTCTGTGTGAGGCCCAAGCAGAGCCCAGGAGAACAAGGAGCTAGGCAAGTAGAGGTGTGTGGCTGCCATCTTAACACGGGGCGGTTGGCTGGCAAGCTCTCTCTGTGTCAGTGGTGAGGAGTGGGGAGGAGTGAACCCAGCTACTTAGGTGTGCAAGTGTTGGAATTTTATTTCCTTTTTGATGAAAAGTTTAAGATTTTCCGGCTGTCACAGAACAAAGGGAGCCGTGACTTCTGTTCCCCCGTTGGCACAGCTGACTTCATGTGCTTTTGACAGTTCCATTGCGCTTCCGACAGCTACGAGGTGCCCCAGGGGAGATGAGTGGGGGCCTCATCACTGAGCCGGGGTAGCTCTTCTAGAACGTTACCCTTTATGGAACCTAAAGAATGTCTTTACGTGATGGCTTTGTCTTAGGTTTAGGGGGAATGGCCACACAAATCGCTAACATGATCATTTCTGTCACCGTAATGTGAAACCACCCTGGGAAAACCACTTCAAAATGCAAGATAGGAAGAGACACACTCTCATGGGAAAGTCTTCGCTATGCTCTCCTGTCAGTGCTGGGGACTGAGCCTCGTGCATTTGAGGCAAGCGCTCTGCCACTGACACGCACTTTAGTGTATACATTCACACCGTTACTCAGAGATCCTCAGGAGATGTGCCTGGGAGACACCCGCGGTCTGTAGCCACACTGTCCTCTGTGTCCCTGAAGCACCCAGGAAGGGCTGTGACAAAACCATAGATACCTCATCCTCAACAGGCTGGCAACCCACGGGTGAACTGGCCTTCCTCAGGGACTCACAGCAAACATCCACACTGTGGAAAGGGCAGCTTCAGGAGGACATCCAAAGACAGGGGACAGTGGGTCTGAGCCAGTGCCTCTGTGTCTCTCTGCACAGAGGCCAGGTGGCCAGCACTCTTACGGTCTACTTTGTCTTCTCGTGCAGCCTGAGTACGTTCAGGAGAACCTGGAGCTTGAGGCATAGAAAGGTGTATTTTCCTGCCCATGACTCCTCCCTGGACTTTCTCTGACGCCAAGGCCAGTTTCCAAATCAGAAGCAGGAACTAAAGGGCAGTGACAGAAGAGAAGGAAAAATGTCACAACGTAAGACTCGGAATTTTGTGCCTGTTGGTCATTGTAAGGGGTTAGATGAAATGCCCTCCACTGTCTTGGACTGGCACACTTGGTCCCTAGTTTATGGCAGTTTCTGGGAAGGCTTAGAAGGTATAGCCTGTTGGAAAAAGGATGCCACTGCCATCAAACTTTGAGAGTCTTTCTAGTTTCCCCTTTCTGCTTTGTGCTTGCAGTTCAAAAATGTGGGCCCTCTGCTTCCCGCTCCTGCTACCTCTGCCTTCTGGTCCCTACCACCATCATGAACTCTAACCCCCTGAACTGTGATCCCGTGTACATTCTTTGTTCACAGTATTTTATCACAGCAAGAGAAAATATATTTATCATTGGCATTTGCAACCAAATGCACCATTAAAGCCGAAGAACCAGTTCTCCCAGAGGGAGAAAGGACCGACGGCCACTGGGTCTGAGCTCATGGGTCTCATAACAAGCCAGCTATTAAGACAAGCCACATCCACCCTGCTCTATTTCAAAAACAAGAAAAAAAAAACCCAGGTATATCACCTCTGCTAAAGGAACGTGTCCCTGTCTGAGCAGCTTCAACAGAGATGCATGTTCCCTCCTGGCCTCTTCGTGTAGATGTGTGCTGTCCACAGGTTGGGTCCTGAGCATCGTGGTGCAGGATCACCTCAATAAAGCTGCCATTCAAGCTCTCTGGATCACGGAGCTGCCGGGACTACCACGTGGGCACAAAGGCAGCAGCTTGCTGCCATGTGTTGTTTGGTCAATGTCTGTACTCAAAACAAAACACCATGCCAAGGTGGCCACGTGAGCAGGCGTGCACGCTGCTCACTTCCCAGCTAGGCACTGCTGCAGACAGCCTTACCTCACCACAGAGATGCTACAGTGGACAACCATACTTCAGGAATGTGTGAGGAGGTCACAGGCCTTTGGAGACAGGAGTGGACTTTATCAGTCTAATTCATAACTTGTAGCCAAAAATGTAAACCATGTGCCAGGATCCTACCCTTGCATAGAGACAGTGGCCTTTGCACTAAGATTGTCACCACTGAGCTGGGAAAAATTCTTACTTCCATTCTCAGGCGTCCTACAGTGAGTAACCTGGAGGCAGAAGTGTGGTGTGCTCTCCCTGACTCCTGGTGGGCTCAGAGGCCAGGCTCCCTCCCACCACCTCCTAGATAGGATCTTGTCAGCCGCACAATACCCTTATCTTACTTCATTTCAAGTCACCTGATTGCCTGGGGAAAATAGAAACAGAGAGAGCAGAGGACGCCCTTGTGGAAGCAGGAATGTCAGGCTTGCTCCCAGGCCTCTTCACCCTGTCCCTGGAGTCTGGAGAAGATGGGCTCCTCTGAGGAGCCGTAGCTACCTGCCTCAGGCCTCAGATCCCCAACAGGGCTGGTCTGACTGCCCCAGTATACAGGAGCTGGACACTTGCTCGGCACAGATGGTTGTAGCCACCTTCGAGAGACTTCAGCTGAGCGATGCCTCCATGGAAACCCATACCACAAGAGTGTCTGAGGGCCACAGGCCTTTGGAGATGTCAGGGAAGACCCAGCAAAGCCTTGAGGGAACTCCGAGCTCTAGAGCCTTTTTACCTGCTCAGCCAGTGCCCTGTGGCAGGGAAAGGGAAGGTGGGCTGAAGGGCACAAGGAGAGAAGCCTCCTCCTATAACTACAGAGGTGAGGCAAAGTATCTATATAGAGCACATCACATGCCAGTGAGGGAAGACAGAGCCGTGCTAAAATTCACATTGCTCCCATGGGGAATGTGTGCTTACCCTGTGCTGTGTATGGAACCCTTCTGTCTTAGATGACACTCAAGCCCCAGACTAGCAAGTGATCTACAAAAGGACTGGTGTGCCAGGTCCACGACAAACACCAGAAAACTGGTGTTTTCATAAAATTCATAAATCATAAAATTCATAAAATAGTACAAGGCAATGGAGAGCATATTCATGTACAGGTACATGTGTATATGTAAGCGTGTTTAATATAAGCAGGTACACATGTAAATGTGTGTGTATTTGCATGTATGTAAGCATATGCATGTCAACATACATATGTGTCCATGTAACAGTGCACATGCATGTACATGTGACTATACTTGAGTGTCACAAAGTGGTGTATGTGCTTGTGAACATGATCATGTGGACAGGTTAAGTACGTACATAACTGAGACTCACATAAGTGGATACATGTGTATACACACAAATATTTATGTGAGTGTACTGTGTTTGGCTTTTATATAAGTGGGGATACATGATCATACACACATGTGTGCATGTGAATATGTAAGCATGGTCCTGTTTATACATGTAAGTGTGCTCACATAGATGTGTTTGGATACTATATAAGTGAGAATACATATGTGTGCGCATGTGAACATGTATGTGTGTGCATGCATGTGAACATGTGTATGCATGTATGCATGATTTCTTTGTTCCCTGAGTCCCGTTCCTAGGCCTCATGAAGGTCACGTGGCCTGCATCTAGGGAAGCAGGCATGTTATCCATGCTACCACAGTCTCTGCTATTGTAGGCTCTGATCCAGCAGGTGAGCTCTGACCCAGGCTTGGGTGGTTGCTTGGCATAGAAGCCGTTCGTTCTTCAAACTCTATAACTGGGGCACAGCAAGCTCAGTTCATAAAGCATCTTAGTGTGGCCCCATAGTCCCTCCCTCATGCCAGCAGTGGGCTCGAGCTGGGGGTGTGCAAGGTTTGAAAGCAAATCGCTGCTCCGAATCCTCTGGGTTCATTATCCCAGGGAACAGTGGTAACATAATGCATTTTCATTTACTTAGCCTTAAATATATGTAAATTAAAGGGTTTTCTTTTATTAAAAATAACACTGAAACTTACCACCGATGTGTTTTTGTTATTCTAAAGAGAAGCCGTACTGGAGGAATGAGGGCTAATGACATTTCCCATTCAGGCTTGTGTCTTGCTGGAGAGAAAGAGGGCCCCCACTCCGGGCTGAGTACCACATAAAGGCCTGCCCAAGCCTCCCTGCAACTCTCTCCTGTGCACACTAATTGCTAGAGTTGTGATGGAGGGGCGCTCACGCCGTGGCTGGAAGCCTAATTGAAGCCAAGAAAGAAAATAAACCCCTGTTCTACCCTCCAGAGGATGGGAGGCCATGGGAGAACACAAGCCCATCACATCAGCGCGCAGAGGTTGCCTGGAATCTTTCAGAAAAGGGCTTTGATCCATAGTCTGCCCTGCACCCCTGGAAGAGCACCCCACCCTGCACCAGGGCTCCTGGAATCTAAAGGCCCTGTGCCATTCCTGCTGCCCCATGTACCTCTGCTCAGTCCCTATTCCTCAGGGTCCCTTGTCCCTGTGCTGGCCCATGTCCTGTTCAGCTCACTTGGTCCCTTCAGGCTCACTCTATTTCTTCTGCCCAGTGTCCCTGCCACTGTCAGGGGACCATGCCATTCTAGGCACATTGACACCACCAAGGTACCCAGAGAAATCTGGAGGTTTGAGGATGTCCCTGGGTTTTGGTAATGGCAGAGAACACAAGATAAATTCAGCCTTGAGGATTCTGCCTGTGAGCTACAATCTTGGATCATCGTGCTTCACAATGGCAGATTGTGCTGGATCTCAGGGGCGGAGAAGCCTCTTGGCTTGTGCCATTCTAGACACTTGTCCATGTTGGAGGATCAAGATGGGTTAAAAAAAGAACAACAATGACAGAGCAGGGAATACCCATGGTGGTTAACATTGACTGCTAGAGCTGGACAGATTAATCGTTGTCTAGAGGACAAAGCTCTGGGCATGTCCATAAAAGAGTTACCAAACTGTTAACTGAATTAGAAGGCTCTCCTGAGTGGAGGTGTTGCAAACATTGGAAGACTGGAGAATGTTCCTTCAATGATCAAAAGCCCTTCTACAGTCAGCGAAAGCCTTCTTACCCCATGAGGACAAGGGGGCCCTGGCTTTGCTAAAGTCATGGTTGGCATCTTCCTAGACAGCTGAAGTTAAAGGTTCACACTAGTGAGCCACACTTAATGGAAACATTCTGAAAGATTTAATGATACGTGCTTGAAGCTCTCGCATTATTTCCCAATGGGGATGGGGGGGTGGTCACATAGGCCACTGCTATCCTGGAACCTACCTGGGGCCCCCTTCCAGATTAATTTCCCCAAGGAACTTTATCTCCTAGGTATAAAATCAAGGACTTCAAAATATATCTGTACTTATGGTTATATAGACCCTGAGAGGACCCGCCTGGAAAGTAGAGCCCATATCTAACCCTCGAGGGGCAATTGGTCACATGGTGGCCCAGAACACCAAGAAGGTAAGTTGGTCATCCTGCAGGTTATTTGTTAGGGTCTAGACTTCAGGAGGCAGGGTGTGGTACTTTTTCTTTTCTTTGCTGTGATTAAACAAAGGCAACTAAGGAAGGAGATGCTTGTCTTGGCTCACAGTGTGAGGATGCAGTCCGTTCTTGTGTGGCAGGCATGGAGCGGGAGCAGGAGGCAGCCGGCCATGCTGCTCCCAGGCAGGAAGCAGAGCTGGATGACAACTGATGCTCAGCTCTCTGTTTTGTCCCGCTCAGCTCAGGAGTGCAGCCTCCCCACTTTGGTTAACCCAATCCAGACACTCCTCACACACATACCCAGCCTCCTCACACGCATACCCAGCCTCCTCACACGCATACCCAG
>JADRCD010126811.1:0-13501 GCA_019843815.1 Montemys delectorum | reverse complement strand
AAAAAAAAAAAAACACACACACACAGAAGGGCAGAATACCTTACACATCCCTTCTCCACAGTAAGAGCCATTACTGCTGCCTGCCTCCAGTGGGAAACTGAGGCACAAAGAAGCAGGAACAGACAGACAGCTGGTCCTCATAGAGTGTTGCAAAGCAGTGAAGGACAGCAGATGGCGGGAAAGGGGACGGGATAGTGAGTGGGCCACTGACTCTCAACCCAGGCACGGTCATCACACTGTGGGCACCTGTCCCTTAGATGGCAGCAGCAAAGGACACGGGAATCTTGGGAGTAACTGCCATTGAAAACCAGCATAACCTCAGGACTCCAGAAAGATGATCCAGTTCCTATTCCTTAGCCTGTGGCTGCTACGTAAGAGGTGAGGGAGACAGGCTATTGAGAGGCAGGGCGTAGGAAGCCCGTGGGCACATTAGTAAACGGAGACATGTAAACAGAGCCACAGGCCCCTTGTTGGCAATGGCTCCCTGCCCTTTCTTTAAGACAGGGTCTGGGAGACTTGTGGAGGAATCGGGGACTGGGGTGTTTGAGCCCTGCAGGGCCAGAAAGATAGTTCTGCTCTGAGTATCTGTCACAGAGCACTGGGTAGGGCAGACACGGGAGAGCTTCACTCATTAACATTGGTGTTGCCATGACAATAAGCTGTTGCCAGGTAGCAGTGAACTAGAAGAGTGAGAATTAGCAAAGCCTAAAAATAAAGCTGTTGTTTCTCCCCCATCTAGATGTCCGTGGTTAGCAGGCAGTAAGCTGGCCTCCTCCTCTCCACCCAGCCTCTCTCCAGCCAGCCCTCACTGTGGCCTGACCCTAGAGCACACAGGACAGACAGCAAGCACCTCAGAGCAAGAGGATCTGACACAGGGACAGAACCTGACAGAGGCAAAGGCCACACCCCAGAGCACTGAGCAAACCCATGGGGGCTCACTTCCTCCCTCAGCCCTGAGTGCTAACCTCAGTTCTTGGCTGGATCAGGAACAGCTAACCCCTGTACTCTCAGAGGCAGGAAATGGCAAATGCTCTTCTCTCCAGCACAATCCTTTCCTGTCCAGAAATGCTAAGATGGATCCACTTCCCAGCAGCAGCAATGGCAGAGTCACACGCTTGGGGCTTCTTTTATAGCTACACTACCACCTGGAGATTGCTGTTGTAATGATGGGGAAGGCAGGACATGTGGACAATCAAAATCAGTAACTGGTAAATATCTTTGAGACACATATCTTCAGTCTGCTGATTTGGTTTTGACAGCAAAGCCTCAAAGACCCATCATGGCTTTGATCCATTGTCCCTTTCACCAGACTCAGCTCCAAGAGGGCAGAAACTGCACTTAACAACTTTCTGGCCTCAGCACCCGGTGTTACTCCGTACACATCATGAGAACATGATAAATAGATTGAAGGGAAGGGGGAGGGGGAGAGAAGGCTACCTGACTCAAACACGGCAGGCACAAACAGAAAGGCCCGGGCAACAGTGCCATCTGGCCTAAGGGAAGACGTTCCCTCTGAGAGTCTAAGCCCTGCATTCTAAGAATCCAGTCCCACTTCCTGCTGAGGTCTCTAGCCTCAAATCAGTCCAACTAGCTAAGCTCTGAAGATAGGCAAGACTGCTGTCAATGAGAAGTTTTCAGAGCTGCTCACAGCTTTATGAACACAGCAGCAGTGTCAGTTGGCCTGCTGACAGCCCTGTTTCTAGAGAAGGGAGATTTCCAGACACTCTATCGAGGACAACATTCCAGGCCTCTGCTAAGGAGGCCATGCAGTCACAAACCCAATGGTCCTGTACCCAGGCTTGACCCACCAGTCTGGTACTGCGTTCTCCACTGACACATGCTCAGAAAGGGAGTAGTGTCTTGTCAACCTCAAAACTCCCTGATCATGCGGACCTTGAGCTGAAGCCCTGGGAGGGGGGTTGCCGATGGATGCTGTCTCTCATCACGCCAACACCTACCCTGACCCATGGATTCATTTCAGGGCATCCCCTTGACCACAGAGCACAGGGAAGTGGGTCTGACACTACTCAGAGCAAAGGCCATTCTTGGATGGTCTATGGTAACATGCACCCCGACTTTAGGAAGCCACCACCTTGGTGTGCAGGAGCTACAGCCCAGCAACGTACTTCCCTGTTTGATGGAACCAAAGTCCAGTTCCAACTGCAAGCTAAGGTGCAAAGGACCCATTGAACCTGGCTCTAGTCGTGCACAGCTCAGTCAACCATGAGCTGTGTGGAAATATGCTCTGGACAGATGACTGATGAGAGAACCGTAACCTTATCACACTGTCTTGTTTCTGACTCCCAGGTCACCTTAGTGCACAGGGAGGATGCTAGCAGAAGTGCGGGTGACCTGACCTGAACACTATGTGTAGCCTTCATCTCACACACACACCCCCACTACCAATTTCCTAGGCTTCAGGGTGAAGGGGCTCCCATCAAACCCAGGCTTCCTCACAGGAAAGGGAGACAAGGCACACCACTTGCATACTTTCAAAGAAAGTATTACCTCCCGAAAGTCATATACATCAGCCCAGCTTGCCCTGAACTCTCGATGACACAGTATGTCCCTATGTCCGGTTCTGGCTCCCATGCAAGCAAACACAGTGTGGAAGTCACAGAAACTGCAGGTCCCAGAAAGACTCCCTGCTAGCCCTGCCTCCCTCCTCCTGCCCGGAGCGAGCTGTCTTCTTACTCTGCATCTGCCATTTTGGGGTTAAAATAAAACTTAAATCTTCTCCCATCTTCCTCCTCGGTGTCTGCTCCTTCCCTCCCCTCTCTTCCCCTCCCCTCCCCTCCCCTCTTCTAGCATGTGTCCCTGTATTTTATGCAGTGTGACTTGCTGCATCTCCAATACAAGCGACTTAGCCGACACACACATTTTAAGAGTATGTATCACTTAAAATAACTGAATTTTAAACCTCCTGATTTTAGTTGAGAATTTGATTTGAGGACTAGAGAGATTTGGGCTCTTAAGAAAACAAAGAAATGGCTATTTTGAAGAAATGTGTGAATAATTTTTAAGGAACTGATAGCTAAAGATTAAAAAAAAAAAAAAAAGGACCATACTTGCTTTGCGCCCATCGCGTTCTCCTGTGGAATACAAACAACCTTCCACGTAATTTTCACCGGAGGTTTCTGAGTTCAAGACGGAGTTTTAGACCCCACCTCCTTTTGCTGTATCTCTAAACTTTACCCTTAGCCAAACAACTGCCAGCAGGGCTCTGTGTGAAGTGCAGTTGACAACCACTCTAAGCCAGCTACTAGCTGTACAAAGTGGCACGCAGTCTGCAGAGGAGCCCCCGGCCTGCTTCACATACACTCACACACACAAAAGTGCGCCCACACATGTGCACGTGCAGACGAACACCATGGGACGAACTGTCTCCTGAGAATCATCGAATCTCGGCACATGACAGCTCCCTTGGTGGATTTTTTATTATTATAACTTTCAAGCACACACTCCAGGCCTGCTGTGGAGGGGCTCACTGGTGTCGATTTAATTGGTTTGCTGCCCAACCACAGAGATTTATAGAAGGGATGCTTGCAAAATCTTGGAGATATTTGAGTATTGTTTTTATGAATGACCAGGCACATGAAAAGCCCAGATGTCAGTGGGTCTCAGACACTGACACTGTTTGTTACAGAGTGGGAAAGGAGAAGATCTAAGAACAAGAGGTACTGGGATACGTGATACCCACTATTGATGCTCTATGGCTAGCTCTCACCCAGTGCACACCCTCTGCTTGTAAGCACAGGGTAGAATGAGTTGCACGTGGCTTAGTAACCATGTCCAGGTAACAGGCTTCTCCAGGTAGATGGAAATGGATGACAACATACACTTGAGCTTCACTAGGCTGCCCACTCCAGGACTCAAATGTGACTTATATCTTAGCTGCTGTATACATTTATAGTACCATGGCAATTAAAGAGTCATCTCTTCTTCGCTGGATGGTAAACATCCATTTCCCTAACTCTCAAGGGCCTGCAGCCACCTGCCACTATGGCGAGTACTAAGTGCACCTCTCCTAATGAAGGTGAGGGTGAGGGGGTAGGAGATGTGGAGGAGAGCTGCAGCATCAGGTTTCCCTGCATGGAAGGAGGGAGGGGCTCCGGAGAACCACAGCAGCACCAGGCATTATTACATAGGTCCCTTCAGGACCTTACCTAAGAGTATCTCAGTCAACATAAGCATGCAGCCAGAGTCAGGGCAGCCTCTCAGGACACCCAGAATCTCCTTTCTACTGAGCCACACTTTATCCAGCCATCCCCTCCTTCAGCAAGCTATAACTTTTCCTGCCTCTGTGTGCATGCATGTGTGCGAACTCGAGTGTGTGTGTGTGTGTGTGTGTGTGTGTGTGTGTGTGTGTTCCCTCATTCAATGTAGACTTAGAGAAAATGAGAGCAGGCTTCCTACTGTGTGTTATGCTCCTTTATTTATCAGTTGAGAGTTCACACAGAACATGATGCGTGCTAGGTACTTGAGAATACTCACTGGAAGAAACTTTAGAAGTCAGGTACCCATGGCACTCTCCAGGCCAGTGCCCCCCATACAACCCTCTGGTTAACCCTTCTCCCATCATTTTTTTTCTAACTTCATAAATTAATAGACTACCCTGTCTACTCTAACACCCTGTCTGACTGATGTGATTGCTTTGTGTAATTTGCTAATAAGCTCCTATGTAAGAAAGTTTGTTCTGGCCGGGTGGTGGTGGCGCACGTCTTTAATCCCAGCACTTGAGAGGCAGAGGCAGGTGGATTTCTGAGTTCGAGGCCAGCCTGGTCTACAGAGTGAGTTCCAGGACAGCCAGGGCTACACAGAGAAACCCTGTCTTGAAGAAAACAATAACAAAAAAACAAGAAAGTTTGTTCTACTACTCATGGGTGGGGCGTGGGGCACATCAACACCCCTTTCTGCTGTTCTGGGAATAATGACCTACCTTATTATCTTAAATAGAAGAAAAAACCTATAAAGCATTATATTTCAACCTCAAACCATTTCTTGAGCATCAACAAAATCCACTTACAATACATTTCTTAAAAATGTAACAAACAGGGAAAGCAATGTCTGTTACATGGCGTCCTAGAAATTATCGCATCGAGGCTCACACTGCCTGGAAAGGACTCAGAAGGGGCTTGCTAATCCCTCGGTTTAATGTGTGAAATCCTTCCCACTGGCTTCATTGGTCCTTTACGAGGACCCAAGAGACAAGCTGTTTCTAGGAGAAGCAACGGGCAGGAGGAAAGGAAAAAGAAGCTGTAGACGCAGGCTAGATGCTTGCCTTTCTGGCTTTGCAAACCCTCTGAACCTCGTGGCAGGCAAGGACCCCTAGTGCTGGTACAGGCTTCCCAGATATCAGCCACAGCTAGGGATTGCCCCCTACTCAGTGTGTCCTGCTAATTCAGCAGACATCACAACACCTACCTACAGTCAGTCTTTTGTTCTGGCAATGTATTAGAAATATAACTCCAGATGTATCTTTACAAAGTTCTATTGAGCTTTGAGGATTGTAATTTTAATTTTTCTAATAAAACCATCAAACTAAGTCATTTTATACGGAGATGCATATAAAATATGAAGCTGGGGTATTTAAGACCAAGGTGTAGGAAACACATCACAGGGTAAATTTTTATTTCCATAACAAAATGATGGACTAAGAGGGCAGGCTACATCATGATTGGCAGGATTAATCAAAGCAGGTCACAAAGCTTAAGAAAGGTAAAACTGGCCCTTTAAGAGAACGAAGAGCTAGAAACTCTGGGCCTCTCTGCGGGGACATTGTTGTGTATAAGAAAGAACACACAGGTCATCTCACTTCATATTTATGTAAAGTTCAATGGGGAGTCAGCCTCTGGGATCCAAGAAACCGTTCAAATTGACACGTTGATCTCGAACTCCCCAAGATCCAAAACTGTGGGCAATGAACTTCTGTTGTTTATGGGCCACCTGGTCTACAGTGTTCCACCACAGGTGTCTGAACAGACTGAGTGCACCAAATCTGCTTCCTATTTCCTGTTACAAAAACACACCCAAGACAACCACCAGTCATCCACTCAGCATCAACTACTAGTACCGGGCTAAGAACTGGGGACACCGTGAGGATCCTCAATAACACAGATGCAAACTGTTCTCTGTGCTCCCAGGGACGAGAACACAACACAGCAAGACAAAGGGAATGCCGTTCAGGGCAGAAAGGCTTCTCAAGTGAAGGGACACGCACCTAGACTGAAAGAAACAGAACAGGAGGAGAGTTTGTGCCCCTGGACAGCCCACCTCCTCCCTGTATCCCAGCTACCTGCAATTTCCAAAGCTCTCCTCTACAAGTCTAGCTCCCATATGGGGATGCAAGAACCTACGCTCCCAAGGAGCCAGGGGACACCAGGGCACTGCACAAAGCACCTTCCAAGCCCAGTGCATAATACTCCTGTGGTTTTACCTTCTCCTTTAAAGGGCTGAAAGGAATGGGTTCACTTGGGAAGAATGGCAGGCAGAAAGGAAAGAAGGAAGTGAGCCCAGAGCCCAGAAGCTTTGCTGGCTGGGAAAGCACTCCAGTTTTATAATCTTCCAAAACATGTGGCTAAGACCCCCCTCCCTTGGGAAGGAATGAATGTTCTTTGGGGCAGAGTGTAAGTATGAGTGTGTATGTGTGTCTGTTTTAAATAAGCATTCTGGGAGAAACGTAACCAGTCTGTTTCTGATTCATTCATAACTCACCAAATTATTGTTTTGCAATCACCATTTGATGTTCAAGAAACTGCCCAGCCTCCCTAACCCTGTTTTCCCCCTTTGAAGTGGCAGCTGCACGGATGGACGTCACAGAGCCTGCACGGTACTGAAGAACTGAGCCCGGGGCTCTGGCCCTGAGGTTTGACAAGAAGCAGGCCCTTAAAGTCACAACATCCCATTCTGGCCTCCTGAGTTCTTTTTAGCAAGCTCTCTGGTGGGAAAAAAAAAAGTTTCCCAATTACATATCCAAATAGACCACGGCATTCAGGGAGAAGAGCGAGAGGCAACTTAGCCCAAGTCCATGTCACTAACATGCTGGAGGAAGCCAAGGCGTGCTGGCAATGGGATGAACACAATGGAGATGTCCCCTAACATGTGCCACCTCCAGCTCCTGAGGACTGGTGGGAAGCAAGGAGGCCAGCTGAGCACAAGGCCACGTGGCCCCCCAGGACTATGACTCAGCTCTGTCTAACACATTCTCCATGGGAACTGTCTGGCCCCCAGCAGACAGTAAGAATCAAGTGGGGACGTTTCTGGATGTCATGATGCCTGAGTGGGCAACTGAGATTAAAGGCCAACAAAATTCCGTACCTGAGAAGAACTGTACCCTAACAGCACCACAGCTGAGAGACATTCCCCCCCCCCATCAGAAGCCCACCTGATAGATAGGATACTTTAACATCACCCCAACTCAGAAATACTGCAAGAAGTCCATACCTACAGATGTACCTGTGCCACTAGAGGGGATGGCACTGAGCATGGGCAACTGGATGGAGAGGCATGCATCATTCCCCTGCAGCTAGCCTGCTGCTTCTATGGCCTGGTGGTCGAAGCCTATGTGCCTCACTTTAGACAAGAGACACAATCCCAGGGTGGAAATCAGGTTACTTTCTCATGTTCCAGGAAATGCTGATGGGATCCCATGATGATTGTATGTCCCACTACTCTCTTGGTCTGTTAACAGGCACACGGCATTCTGGAGCATGGCATCTTCACGAGCCACAGACACCTGACCCACAGGCCGAAGCCTCCTCAGGGACTCACTCATGCCCCGTGGATGGTAGAGGCACAAAGCTTGGAATTCACACCCAGAACACTTTCAAGTGAAACGAGGGCTCCGGGGATCATGTCAGACAGGATGCTTCCCCCACAGGAAGGCATGTCCCTTTCTCCTCTCTGCTGGGATTCTAAGAGGTTTGGTATGGTTTATCTCAGAGCAGGAAGAAGTGATACCCAGACGGTATAACTATGAATGTCCAATAGGCAAACTGAAGATCCTCTAGACCAAAATAACACCCATATATACTAATAAGTATGGGAATTGTCTTTCAATGACCCAAGTGAAGAAGACCTAAAATGTAAGCTATCTAATATGCTGAGCTATGAATGCTCTGAGTTATGACGGCTCTGTGCAGTTATTTAGTTCTTCTGGTCTTAGCTCAGATAAAAACTTCAAAGTGCATCTCAGTATCGATTACCAGAGGAAAAGGGATTGAGACTGTAGAAGGGGAAGGGAGAGGCCAACAGAGAGCCAGAGTACCAAGAGTGCTCACGCTTCAATGACAGGCTAGAAAGCACTGGCCACGGTGCTCATCAGGCTGTGCCTCTGTGTCCCTGAGATCAAGCTGGCTGGCCACTAAGGCCTGTCAACTCTCAAATTCTATAAGTCATCATAATTTGTCACCCTCGTCAATGAGGAACATGTGGCCCCAGGTCAGCCTTGCCACTCCTCAAGTGACAACTTACAAAGGAGCCCGTCCATGTTTTGGGTATGTGAGGAATGCTTTGATTGGATTCTCTGAGTTCCATGCCCACTCCAATAAGACAAAGTAAAACATCGGAAGCATGCCTACCATGAAACAAGCACAGGTTCTCCTTTGCTGAAGTGTCCAGACAGCATTCAGGTATCCAACCCTTTACCACCACGGAAGCTACAAATTCTAAGGCAACCAAGCCAAGCAAGAAAAGCCTCTGTTCTCTATACCAGAGGTGTGTGGTAGACACTTAGAAAATAAACCATGGTACAGTCTGTTGTGGGACACTTGGAAAGGGTTCTTTCTTCTAAAAGACTCTCAAAGACAAGATGGAGCCCCTCCTATTTCTTCCACCCCACTGCCACTGCTGGTGCCACAGACATTGTGACAGCTATCTGACTCCCAAGGGTGGAGCCTCCCCATAGAAGGTGGCAGAATACACACAGAAGGCACCTCATAAACGTCCACTAGGACTTATTCCCTCACAGAATAAGGTAAGCACCATGAGAACACTGAATGACATTAGTCCCCCTTCAGTATCTAGAGGGGAACTGGCTTCTAAATCCCACTTATTATGGAACCCCAGGGATACTCAGGTCCTGTCACCTTTGCATGTAACTGACACACATCTCTAACATCTCCAACTGGCTAAAAACATGTGCTACCATGCAAACGGCACACAAAGAGTTGTCATAATATAGTTTAGGGAATAATGGCAAAAAAATATTCCTGAACCTGGTTGGTACACACTCAATATTTTCCAGTTTTCTTTCAATCTTCAGTGAGTTGAATGTGGAAACTGCAAACCATATATTTTAAAAGGCCAGTATATTTACAGAGTGTTTTGTAGTATGATACCAGTCTTCTTTGTAAATATGCTGATACATACCCGGTGGAATGTGCACTGGATTTTTAATATCAAATGAAGGGAAGCCCAGAGCCACCCACTCAACCACCCTACCTTTCTATAGGAACTAGGTGCAGGCCTATAGCACCCATGGAGACAGAAGACAAGGACAAAATTGTCAAATTAAGTGATCAATCTTTTTCTAAGTGCTATGATAAATAAGATAACAGAGTGATTCCCATGAGTTAAGAAGCAAGTAGAACAATGGCCATGTGCCATAGGTGACTGGAGAATGCCCTGGGGTGGCCACATTTGCTCTGAGAGTTGACAGGAAGTGACCAATGGACCCCTGCCCAAGCAACACACATGCAGTGTGTAGGCATAGAAAGTATCGATGGAGCTGAAGGTTAGTGAGAAGGGGTGGGGCGGGGGAGAGGTACTGTAGGGGATTCTGGAGAATCCTGCCTAGCAGCCTATGGAGACTCGGGGAAATCCATGACTACTCAGCCACCCTGTGGCCCAGGAAGGTCACACTCACACTGGAACACCACATGCAAGTGGCCAGTACACACACTACACAGGCTAGCAGGAAAGGCTTAGAGAAGAGGTCGGAGAGAAGAGATCATAATATTGGATTAAAAACTTAATAAAATGTATCCTTACCATGAGAGCGTTTCTTAGAATAAAATGACAAAATATAAAGGCGCATCCCTTAAAGCTTATCACACAACCACGAGCTTGTGACAATAAAAGCCAATCCCAGCAGCCACTGGTGGCGATACTCTGTGAGCGGTTTCCCAAAGCCCTTCACATCCCCGGGACCACCCGCCCAGCCCCGTCCACTTTCCACTGCCCCTTGTCTCACCGTCGTAGAACCTGGGAGACACTAGGAATAAAGCAGACTGCAAATGAAAGATGCGGTTGAATTGGCCTTTCCTCCAAACCTGGTTCCAGTCTTTACAGTCTGGAAATGTGGAGAAACTCATTAGCATCCTGCAACTTGGAGATCCCACCCCCACATATGTGCGGCAACTATATGATCTATGGAGCTGTAATTAACTGTTAAATGCTGATTCACCATTAAGGCTGGGGAACACATTTAAATAGCTCGAAGGGGAAGCCTCTGGTTCCAGGGATCCAAGGAATTCTCCTGGTCACAAAAACAGCAGGCTCCTGAAAAGCTGCGTCTCTTTGGGAAGCATGGATGACAGAGGCATCCAGAGGGCAACCGGAGCGTCAAGGGATTGGTCTTACCACGGTGTCCAGGCTGGCAGATGCGAAACTGAAGCAGTGGGGACTGAGGTGTGCACTGGAGTCAGCTTTGCCTCTGCCGCCACTCCTGACAGCCTTAAAAGAAACCCACCACTCTGCATGTCTGGCCAACACAGTAGACTGGAAGCTGTCCCTCCAAGAACAGAAGTCCATTTCCAAATGAGGGCTTCTGGATTATAAAACTTCATTGAAGAAGAAATAAATAGGAATCAAACCATCTAAATGTAAATCAAGGGTAGACTCCTGAGGAGCTGGCAACTCGGCTCAGGGAGGACCATGGCGGTCCACACACAGGGCTTTCTTGAACTGGACTAGTTTGTACAACATTGGTAAGAGAGGCTGTTTTTAAAGGTATCCTCAAACCTTCCACATTTAGAAATTAATAATATTCATTTTAGTCTGGTACTTCTGGACAAAACTTACTATGCCTCACTTGCTCTATTCAGTCATTGACTTACACGCACACACACACACACAAAACCCATTTACCAAAATGTTTTCGGGAGACGGCAGGTCTTAGCCTTGAAATTTTTCAAATTGTTGAATTTTTAACAAAAACAAATGGTTTCAGTACCTGTATCAAACATATCCTAAGCTACGGCCTAAATGAACACTAATAAGTAAAATTAAATTAGTCACTGAAAAATTGCTATCCATAATAGGTTTTTATTACATAATAAATAATTACATTATATCACTGAGTCTTAATTCAATGGGAAACACACACTGTGACAGATTTCCTGGGGTATAATTTGGATTTAAACTGCACAGCACTCTAGGTTTAATTGGCTGTTCTCAATGGCCCATGAGAGCTTCCAGTGGCCCAAGATACAAGAAGGCAGAAGGGGCTGGGGCAGGGGACACGGTGCTCATCCCAGAGGAGACAAATATACTGTCAGGTGCGGCATCCCAGGCTTCATGGAGACAGTGAGGCTGCAAAGGATTTAGATGTCTTCAGCGTATACTATATGTGAAATTCAGTGTATATTATATGTGAAACCTGAGCTGAGTCAGGCACCCTGCTGCATGCTCCCAGCTCTGACAGCCTGAGCCCCCAACCCCAGATGAAGATGGTGGTAGCCGGACCTTGAGCCAGCTGTGTCTGGAGGCAGCTGTGTCTGATGGAGAGCGAGCCGTGGAAGCAGTGCTGGGCCCAGGATTAATTATTAACCTGCAATGGGTCAAAATAGCCTTTGCTGAGCAGCTTCTGACCGTCCAGTCCATTCTGAATAAAAGAGAAACTGCTGACATGCCCTGGCCTGCTTGAATCCAGAGACCCCCTGATAACTTTCACTTCCTATCACTAGCCCTGACAGCAAGAGGGAGCAGAAGTGTGTGTGCGCATACACACACACACACACACACATACACACACACACACACGTGCTATGGAAACAGGGAGCAGCATTTCTAGGACACAAGAGTGCACATAGCTGAGCATACACAAGGCCCTGACCTGCAGAACACAGAACCTGCAGCTCTTACTGCTCATATCCCCGACCCTACAACCACAATGGTCTCCCGGTCCCTTTTCATATCTTCCATCATTGCTGGATATTTGCCTGTTCTCCGAAAGAACTGCCACCAACCTTTCTTCTCAAGGTGAGTTCAGCATGGAGGGAGTCTGTAGCTACAAGCCCACATTATTCATTTGCAAAAACATTGTCTCCCATTATGATTCATAGTAACTGTATATGTTTCGGCGGAGTTACAGCTAAGGCAGGCCAGCCTGGGAAACTAAATGCCAGTCACAGCTTTCTATGTTAGAAATATCCACTTAATAATGAATGAGAGCAGCTCAAAAGCTGAGGACTCCATAAATTACTTTTATGTGCTAAAAACTCAAACCATCTTAGCAATCAAACTCATTCAGAGTTTTGTTACACTTAGGCTTGAAACCCTGACTGAATTTTATCACAACATAACACCTGAGAAGAAGCAAGGAATCCTTGGCCATTTGCTAAGGGAGCTGTTAACTGTTAAAGAGTGAGCTGGCAGCCAGGTGTGGTGGCTCATTCTTTTAATCCCAGCACATGGGAGGCAGAGGCAGAGGCAGAGGCAGGTGGATCTCTGTGGGTTCCAGGCGATCCTGGGCTACAGAGTAAGCCCTTTGACAGCCATGGAAACAGAAAGACTCCCTCTCAAAGAGGAAATTTAAAAAAAAAAAAAAAAAAAAAAAAAGAGCAAGGTGGCAGATTGCAGGCACCCAAATGAGAGAGACAAGAGGAGCTTCTCAAATCTTCAGAAAGTTCCAGATCCCTGGTCCAGGTGTACTGAGGAAAGCAGCCTGCCTTGTCCATTTCAAGCACAAAAGTGTCTCAAGACAAATGTCATCGAAACTGCTAAAGTCAAAGTTATCGGGAGAGGCCAGCAGGCCCTCCTAACTTAGGCACTCCTGAGGCTGACCCTGCTCTGACAAGCCTAGCCCTGCAAGACAGAGCAGGAACGGTGCACTAGGTGGCCACCGACTTGGAGTGAATGCCCCAAGAGCTCAGACCACACCTCCAAAGAGGTCTCTCTTCCCAGGGTTGGGCCTTTCCAGTGACATAGCAGTCAGGTGAACGTGTGGTCTTTCTAGTTATCAGAGCCCCTTCCCAGGCCCAGCGCACAGACTGCCAGCAGCAAGACCCCATCGATTTGGACATTCCTCCTCTCCTGAGAACACAGGACAGGGCATATACTCAAAACTGTGCTATCTTGTGGCTTCCTAAAACGTCAAGGAAATTCATGACTGTGTTTACTTGAAGATTCTGTCCCTTCACTCTCGCCCTCACCCACCCCAGGTTCTCACAGGAATGCTTGCTTAACCTTATTAAATTTGTTCAATCCTAGATGGTATTTTAATAGAGGTTTCCCTTTTCTTGTGACAATAATATCACACACACACACACACACACACACA
>JADRCD010126796.1:0-19985 GCA_019843815.1 Montemys delectorum | reverse complement strand
AATATATATATGTGAGTACACTGTAGCTGTCTTCAGACACACTAGAAGAAGGCATCAGGTCACATTACAGATGGTTGTGAGCCACCATGTGGTTGCTGGGAATTGAACTCAGGACCTCTGAAAGCCCCTAGCTCTCAGTCTTAATTAAGGTCACTGCTGCTGTGATGAAAACACCACGACCAGAGCAGCTTAGGAAGGAAAGGGTTTATTTCCCTCACAATTCCAAGTAACAGTTCATCACACTAAGCAGTGAAGGCAGGAACACAAGCAGGGCAGGAACCTGGAGGCAGAAGCTGATGCAGAAGCCAGAGGAGTGCTGCTTACTAGCTTGCTCAACCAGGAATGGCACCACCCACATAGGCTGGGCCCTCTCACATCATCATTAATTAAGAAAATGCCATACAGGCTTGTCTAAAAGCCTGCTGTTAAGGAAGCATTTTCTCAACGGAGGCTTCCTTCTCTCTGATGACTTTAGTTTTCATGGCTGACATAAAACTATCCAGCACAAGCCCCTCCCCACCAAACGAGACCCTCTGTCCTTTTGCTAGAGGGTACTAAAGAAATCTTTTCAATGCATGTTCCCATTTTTGTGTAGCCCTGGCTGTCCTAGAGCTCTCTAGACTAGGCTGGCCTCACACTCACAGAGATCTGCCTACCTCTGCCTACCTCTGCCTACCTCTGCCTCCCAAGGGCTGGGATTAAAAGAGTGTGCCATCACCGCAGGCTTAATCAAGGTTTTCTTGGATGAGTTTTGTAGCACCACCAACATGTTCGATTTCCACTTTCTGCTTACAAAAATTAATGGAAGACAAATTCAAGATATTTTCCAATTAAGGAACTAGTGACAACAGTAAAATATTCACATTATGTAAATATTATCGGAAAGCAAAACTTTTATGCAAATCAGCCCAACAGGGTAATAAGCCTCCAAAGAATAAAAAGCAAACAAGAAAAGCTGGAGAGAGATGGCTCACTGGTTAAGAGCCATGGCTGCTCTTCCAGAGGACCCAAGTTCAATCCCCAGCAATTAGCTCACAGCTGTCCATAACCATAGTTTCAGGGGATGTGACACCCTCACACCAATGTGTATGAAATAATTAACAACAAAAAGCACCTTTCTCTCTGCACACAGTCAGATTTCTGAGAGTTCGAGGTGAGCCTGGTCCACAAGGGCAGTTCCTGGCACAGAGAAAACCTGTCTCAAATCCCCCGGGGGGGCCCCCTCCAACCCCCAAAGGCCACCAAAGACTCATTAACGAACACTCGAATAGCACTTCAAATGCAACAGTTGTTCATTCGACTCAGATTTGTCAACTTGGGCACTTGTTCCCTACCAAAAGGGATTTTTTTTAGCTTAAAACTACAGTTATTGGTATAGAAGGAAGTTTGTTTTTGTTTTGTTTTGTTTTTTGTTTTTTTTTTTGGGTTTTTTTTTTTTTTTTTTTTTTTTTTTGTTTTTTTGTTTGTGTTTTTTTTTTTTTTCTTTTTTTTTTTGTGTTTTGGTTTTTCGAGACAGGGTTTCTCTATGTAGCCCTGGCTGTCCTGGAACTCACACTGTAGACCAGGTTGTCCTCGGACTCAGAAATCGGCCTACCTCTGCCTCTCAAGTGCTGGGATTAAAGGCGTGCGCCACCACCGCCCGGCCTAGAACGAAGTATTTGACCAGGTGCAGTTGCACATACAGGTAATCCGAGCTCTGGGAAGAAGACAAGAATTTAAGGTAATCTACCCCTACACAATGGAGTTCAAAGCCAGCCTGGGCTACAGGAGCTCGTGTCTCAAAGGAAAAAACAAAACAAAATGGAACTAGTAGCTTCTGCTGTAAACTTATTTTGACTTGCTTACATTAAAAACCTCTTTGCCTGAAATTTCAAAAATCTTTTTACTGGTCCTTTCTCCACACGAAAATTAACTCTAAGCGACTCCCTGTGTCCCCATTGGCTGTGCCAGCCAATGCCCTCCAGGGTGGTCCTGAGAGTGCCTCCTCTCCCAGGTCTTGACTGTACCTGCGGCGAGAGGACCGCTTCCTTAAATCCGAAATGCAGGCATCAACCTAGAGGTTCTGGGAATAGCGAGGCCAAATCACTGCCCGCAGACTCGCTGCTGCAAAGTCAAGCCTGGGAAAAGACTCTTGGCTCTAAGTTCCTCAGAGTTGCGGGGGGTTAGGGGAGGAGGATGCTATGTCCCCGTCCCCGAGCCACCTCAGGGCGGGCGGGACGGTCTGCCACATACCTGGAGGAAGCTGCAAATTAGCCGGTAGTTGGATTGTCGTGGTGCCGGGAGTTTTCACGGTGACTATCTGAGGAGCGGGCAGCCTCGGGCTGCCGAGTTTAGGAAGGGCAGTGACAGGCACCACTTTGGTCACTAGAGCTCCCACTGGGGCTGGCAAGGGCTGGGGCGCCACAGACTCCACGCAGACACCGACGGGAGCCTTAGTCACAGGGCCCAGGGCCAGCGGGGTGCTCTCCACCCGCACGGGCAGCGCGGCGACCGGAGCCATGGTCACGGCCCCCGAGGCGCTCGACACGACGGGAGCAGCGGCGCCGGCCGGCTCCGTGAGGCCCGCCGGCATGCCCTCGGAGGCTCAGCGGCAGCGACGCTGCCCTTCCCGGAACTGAGGCGAGGCGAGCCGGAGCGGGCGGCGGGCGACTCGGGTGCAGTCCGGGCGCCGCAGCATCGCGGGGCACACGCGCGCTCCGGGCCCGGCTGGCGGCGACTCCGCCGGGCACTCCCTCGGCGGCGCTCCCACGTGCGCGCTCAGCCCCGGGGTGCCGCGGCAGAAGCGCCCGGACCGGCAGCTCCCACAGGGCGTCACTTCAGTTCCCACCCGGGGAGCTTTAACTCTGAGCTTCCCCGCCAGAAATTCAAAATCCTCCAGGCCCGCAGAGTCCCCCGGGCGACCCGCACGCTCTCCGCACAGACGCCGGCGCCGCTCCGCCAGCCATGTTTATATAGCCACGCGGAGCCCTTGCGCACGCGCCCCGGCGGCCGCCGCCGCCCGGGGGCTTCCCTGAAGTCCGGCCTTCTGATTGGCCAGCGGGAGGGATCGCGCTAGTGACGTCACGAGGGGCGGCTCCCGAGTCCCTGCGACTCCTGAGCGGAATCTGAAGCGCTGAGGCGCAGGTTCTCGGGAAGTTGTCACGTGCGCTCGAGCGTGCGGCGAGCGGCAGCGGAGCCGGCGAGCCTCCGCCGCCGGCTTTCCCCCGGGCCTAAGCGCCTCGGGAAGCCTCTACCCGCCTCTCCCTGGATGTTACACGTTAGGGAAAAAAGTGCCGAGTACTGAGTCTGGATAGGGAACTGATTCAGTAACTCAGTTTCGCTCCGAGTTTGTCTGGTTTCTGGTTTTTGGTCGGTCTTCCCCACCCCACCCCGCCCCCGCCCCGTCACTCAAAAGCCTCGCAAAATTTTTCCTAACAGTAGACCCTGGGAAAATCAGAATAGTGTATACTTTTATAGGTGGTTTTGTTTTGCTTTGTTTTGTTTTGTTTTGTTTTGTTTTGTTTTGTTTTGTTTGAGACAGGGTTTCTCTGTGTAGCCCTGGCTGTCCTGGAACTCACTCTGTTGACCAGGCTGGCCTCGAACTCAGAAATCCGCCTGTCTCTGCCTCCCAAGTGCTGGGATTAAAGGCGTGCGCCGCCACCGCCCGGCACTTTTATAGTTCTTAAAATATGGTTTTAGACTTGAAATAGCTAAAACAAACTGGAATTTTTTTTCTGTTCCTCTTTACTGGTTTATATGTCTCTGTCCACTTTAAGCTTACTTGTTTTTCCTGAATTTTGTCTAGACAGGGTCTCACTATTTAGCCCTAGCTGGCCTGGAACTCAGAGAGCGCTTTATCTCTGCCTCCCCTGGGCTAGGATTAAAGGCTTGCTCCGCCACGCCTGGATATTTTCTTTTTACACTGTAGGTTAGGATGATCTCGAACTCATTCTGATTTGAAAGTGTGGTAATCCCGTCTCGGCTTCTTAGGTGCTGAGCATTTCCTGGCTTATTTAAATCGTTAACTTGTTTACATGTCATCTTCCGGGAACCTAGGACAAGTCTTTTGATTCTTAATCTTCAAATTCCAGCTCTAAAATCTTTTTTTTTAAAGCTGGGGGGGAGAATTCTGGAGACAGGGTTTCCTGCTGGTTTTCCAGGAATTTGACATTCGCCACTTTCCTCTCTTCCTCTCCCCTCCCTTACCTCCCTCTCCCCTCCCCTCTCCCCTCTCTTCCTGAGTTGCTATACAGCAAGTTTAGGCCAGCCAGAGCTACATAGCAAGTCCCTCTCTTAAACAAACAAAAAACACACATTAAATATTCATATAAATTAAAACAACCAGGGCTCCGTGGTAAGCACATCTACTATTACTTTAGAGGGCCTGAATTCAATTCCCAAGTAAGCATACCAAGCAGCTCACAACCGTCTGTAACGCCAGCTACAGATCTGACAACCTGTCCCACTGTAGGTACTAGAACTTATGTGCACATGCCCACACAGAGACACATACATGTAATAAAAAATAATATAATAGAAAAAAATAATCACGGAAGCTTAACGTCCGCCAAAATTAAAAAAACAAATAAATTGTCTGCTTTTTAAAGAGTTCTGTGAGAATCCCTTTGCCTGTCATGCAAGGTAAGGTTACAATAAAAAGATGACAGTCTAGGAAGCCACCCTTATCAGACACCAGCTCTGTCTTGGACTTCCCAGACTTCCTATGAGAGTTGGCTAGGTTTCTGTCGAAATTATTTATTGGGGGTGGGGGCAGTGTGTGTGTGTGCAGATCAGGGGAGTCAGCTATCGCCTTCAACCATGTGGGTCCTGGTATTAAACTCGTGGCTTCAGTAAACACCTTTACGAGGTACACTGTTGAACTGATGGACAGTAGTATTTTTTTGTGGCTTCCCCAAGTAACTGTCAGTCTCATTCAGTTTTTAGTCTTCTCCATGTCTGTAAACCTTCTGGATGTTCCTCACGTGATATAGAAATCTCCATACATGCTTCTTCCACTGTACGTCTCACACACCTCATCCAGTCCAGGTGAAAACTCTGGTCATGCTGGATGTGACAGTGAACAGAGGCAGGGGGATGGAGAGCTCAAGACCAGCTTTGCCAGTCCTCTGCTCAAAAGAAACTAAACTTGTCTGCAGTTCAATTTGTTTATAACTCTCTCCATCCCCTACCCTACGCATTCTACAGTTTTCTAGATCACCTTGGTGCTGACTGCCCCCAAATAAAGTATCTTGCATTGTCTGGCAGAATTCCTTGGGCATAAATATATTTAATAAATATTTGATAAGAGATTGGATTGAGTAAAGCCAAGCAACATTTAAGCAAAGCAAAAACAGTGTTGGCAATTTAAATTTTAGTCCTGTTCATCAAAAGCTGAGTAGATGAGTTAGCCTTGATTTTTCTCCCAGCAATGACCACCACACTCAGCTTTTTCCTTTTATCTCTCTTTCTTTCTTCCTTTCTACTTTTTCCCTCACCTTTGATGAAAGACTTACCCTCATGCTAGGATAGAGTAAGGTCACACCCACAAACACTGGCCACACATACTTTGTGGACCATGGCTTTTTTTTTTAATTGTATTTTAACTACATGACACTGGCTCGAGTTATCTAAAAGGAAGGAGCCTCAATTGAGAAAATGCCTCCATAAGCTGCAGCTACAGAGCATTTCTTAATTAGTGATTGATGGGGGGAGGGGCGGGCAGCCCACTGTGGGTAGTGCCATCCTTGAGCTTGGGCTTGAGTTCTAAGAGAAGATTGGCTGAGTAAGCCATGAGGAGCAGGCCAATTAAGCAGAACTTCTCCATGGCCTCTGCATCAGCTCCTGCCTCCAGGTTCCTGCCCTGTCTGAGTTCCTGCCCTGGCTTCCTTCAGTGGTGAAGAGATATGGCAGCAGAAGCCAAATAAACACTTTCCTCTTTACTTGCTTTTAATCATGGTGTTGCCAGAGAAACCCTGTCTCGAAAAACAAAAAAAAAAAAAAAATCATGGTGTTTCATTGCAATGGCGGAACTCTAACATTTCTCCTTCACTTTACTCTGTCTGACACCTCCCATGTCCCCCTCCCCAGTCTCCTTCAAATTCATGGCCTCTTCTTTCATCAATTGTTACTACATACACATATATATTTGTATATACACACACATTCCCAAATAGAACATGTTGAGTCCATATAGTGTTACTTGTAGGTATGTTTTCAGTGCTGTCTATTGGACACTGGGCAATCAATTGGTGTGCTTGTCCTGGGGTGAGCCAGCCCTCTGGCTCCCAGCTTTATTGAGTTGCTGTAGTTCTTTGTGTAAGCTTGAGGCCTCATGGAATTTCCCTATCTACTTTGGCATGTCCATTATTGTCATCCTGGTTCAGTTCACATTTGGGCTGTCATGTGGGTGAGATTTTTAATGGATGTAGCTCCTGACACTACTAGGAGACACAATCTCACAGCATTTTGTAATCCTCTGGCTCTTGCAATGCTCCCTGGGCCTTTAATACAAACATGATTTGTATCCATCGGGACCAGGCTCCACAACTCTGCATTTTAGTTGGTTGTGGTTTTCCATAGTGGCATCTAACTGTTGCAAAGAGAGGTTTCCTTGATGAGAGGTGAAGACTACACTTACGTGTGAGTATAAGGACAAATGTCCAGAGACTGTCCCTAGGGGTTAATCTGGTTGAGTAAATCAGTAGCAGGCACTCCAATAGGATGATTGCAGCAGCCATGAGTAGCTAGATTTCCAGTACCAGGAGTCGGCTCCCTCTAGTTGAGCTGATCTTAAAAGAGGTTTTGGCTACTGCCAAGCTTTTCTCTTGCGGCTTTCCATACACTTTCTTTGTGATACATACTTGGTATTTTGATTATGATATGCCATGGGGATTTTCTTTTCTAGTCTTCTCTGTTGGGTGTTCTTAAATCTGTTTGGGTATGTCTTTCCTCAGTTAGGGGAAGTTTTCTTTTATGATTGTGTTGAAAAATCTGGTCTACACCATGGACTTGAAATTCTTCTCCCTTGTTTATGCCTATGATTTGAAGATTTGGGGTTTTTTTTTCTTTTTTTTTCTTTTTTTTTTTTTTTTTGGTTTTGGTTTGTTTTTAATTTCCTATGTGTTCTTTTGCTGTGTATTTTAAGTGTTTTCATGCTCATTGCTCACGAGGTCTAGATCTTCTGTTTTATCTTTAAAACATGATATTCTGTCTTCTCCTTGGTTCATTTTACTTGTAAGGCTTCCCTTTAAGTTTTCTCGTTGGGCTGTTGGGTGTTTCAACTCCATCTTCATTTTCCCTTGAGTCCTCATCAGTGCCCCTGTCTCTACTGAGTTCCATTCTCAAGTCCTCACTGGTCCCCATCATTACTTATTCCATTCATCATCAGCCTCATGTTTGTGTTTTCTTGGGTGTCACTCAGATGTTTATTCTCCTTTAAGTTTTTCTCCTTGACTTTACTGAGCTGTTTCTTTCTATCTTCTTTCAACTCCTTGATTTCTTTGAGAAGGCTTATGACTGTTCTTTTATTTGTCCTGGAGTTTGAAAAGGAGTAACTAAAGCTTGGGACCTGTGCTGGCCAGGTAGGAGAATTATAAGCCTGAAAATCCAGCACAAGTTTGCCCACATAGGCCTGGGAATGAGCAAGCAAGCTGTTGAATATTCTGGGAACTAGCAGGCCAAGAAGAGATAGATAAGACATGTCTGGGTGGGCTCAGGCAAGCAGGGACCTGTCTGGGCAAGATGACCCCACTGAATGATGAGGTATGGTTGGAGGCCAGCCAGATCCCCTGCTGCCTCAATACCATCCTTAGGAATTTCCCTATGCTCTGATCTGCAGGTATTCTAGCTGGATTAGAATTAGCCAATCATGTATAGGCTATGCTAATTCCTTTGTTCCCCTAGACCTCCTTCCTATAAAAACCCCTAACCCCTGAGCCTCGGGGTTGATCCCTCTATCTCCTGCATGAGATATGGGCCCACCTGGAGCTCCGATATTAAACTACCTCGTGTGTTTACATCAAGATGGTCTCTTGTGTTTCCTCGGGTGCACGTTCTCCTAGGACTTGAGTGAGGGTCTCCCTACGGGGGTCTTTCAAGTTCATCTAGGTAATTCTTATCGGCAAACATTTCTATAGGACTGGTAGGTTTGGGGAGAAGGTACTGCCTTGATCTGTCATATTGTTGGTATTCCTGTGATGAGATTGGAACATGTAGACTTCCTTTGTTGATTTTAAGTTAGTTCTTGATAGCGCAGTATGGGGAGAAAGACAAGTAGGGGCGGGTTGGGTGGAAAGAGGTTGGAAGTATCGTGGGTGGAATGCATTCGGGGGGGGGGGGGTTTCAAGGCAGGGTTTCTCTGTATAGCCCTGGCTGTCCTGGAACTCACTCTGTAGACCAGGCTGGCCTCGAACTCAGAAATCCGCCTGCCTCTACCTCCCAAGTGCTGGGATTATAGGCGTGCGCCACCGCCACCCAGCAAGCATACTTCTTCTATTTGTGTGTGTTGGGTGTGCATGTAAGTGGGACAGATGCCATTTGCCTTTCAAATAAAGCACATGCCATTAAATGTCCAGATATCCTGAATAAAATAAAACTGTGAACAAATGTAAAATTATTTCCAGTAATTCACTATTGGGAACATACAAAAAAGAATACAGGTAAATTGGGTAAATCCAAAGGCTAAAATTAAAATTACTGAATGAACAAACTAAATTATTCTTATTGTTCATTTGAACTTCCAAGCACCTAAAATATTTTCTGGAAATCAATCAAAGTGTACTGTTCTGGGACTGGTGATATGCTTGGCTCATCATCAAATAAAGACACTTGCCACACAAGCCTGACTCCATACATGTCATCACCAGAACCCACACAAAGCAAGAAGCAAACCAACTTCACACAATTTCTACCTTTTAATGTGCATCATGGCCCATGTGCCCCTACTTCTATCATATACTCAAACTCCAATAACAATACTTAATAACAAAATTTTAAAGTTTTTTCAAAGATTTATTTTTATGTATATGAGTGCACTGTAGCTGTACAGATGGTTGTGAGCCTTCATATGGTTGTTGGGAATTAAATTTTAGAACCTTTGCTCTCTCCAGTTGGCCCTGCTCGCTCAGTCCCTGTTCATCTGGCCCGAAGATTTATTTATTATTATACATAAGTACACTGTAACGGTCTTCAGACACACCAGAAAAGAGCGTCAGATCTCATTACAGGTGGTTGTGAGCCACCATGTGGTTGTTGGGATTTGAACTCAGGACCTCTGGAAAAGCAGTCAGTGCTCTTACCTGCTGAGCCATCTCACTAGGCCAAATTTACATGAATGAAATCTGCCTGAGAAAATCGTCCTGAGGTTAAGCTTTGACTGCATTTAAGAGCAGGTGTCCTCACAAGAGATACCCTGAACCTGTACATGGGGGCTGGGCTGTTCATCAGTTCATCTAAATACCTCCTGCAACAAAGCACTCTTACCATACGATGTTCTGTCATTTTTTCCTTTAGAAAGGAATATGGCCTAAACATTTGTAAAAGAGTTCACTGCGTAACCCACTTCCCTGTTTTATTTTCTATGAGACAGGATTTTACGGTGTAACCCTGGCTGGCTTCAAACTCAAAATCATCTTCCCTCAATTTCCCAAGTGCTAGAATTATAGGTGAATACCACCAGGCCAAGAGATCGCTCCCATTTTTATGCTTCCATTAATGGTTTAATACTCGCAATCACTAAAGCTGTTCAATATTTAAAATGTAATCTTTTTTCTTTTAAAGATTTATTTATTTATGTATATGAGTACATTGTAGCTGTCTTCAGACACACCAGAAGAGGGCATCAGATCTCATTACAGATGGTTGTGAGTCACCATGTGGGAATTGCTGGGAATTGAACTCAGGACCTCTGGAAGAGCAGTCTGTACTCTTAACCATTGAGCCATCTCTCTAGCCCCTAAAACGTAATCTTTTAAAGATTTATTTCTATTTGTATGTATTGAATCTGTCAATATGTACGTATGACACATGTGTGCATATGCCTGCAGGGGCCAGAAGACATTGAATTCCTTGGAGGTAAAGTTCAGGCCATTGCCAGCTGCTCAGTATGGGTAAGGGTAAGGAAACAGAATTCGGTTCTTCTAGAAGCCCAACACACACTCTTACCTTCTTAGCCGTCTATGCAGCCACAGATAATATCTCTTAAAGAATGAACAAAAATTGTCAAGCATGGTAACACATGCCTTTAATCCCAGAAGAGAGAGACAGAGATCTCTGAATTTGAGGCTAGCCTGGTCTACAGAGTGAGTTCCTCCACAGCCAGGGCTAAACAGAGAAACTCCAAAAACAAACAAAAGAACAAAGCATGAACAGGAATGGTTAATGGGGCATTTCTAACTAGAGACATTCTCCATGATAATTTCTGTTTCCTAGTATTGCTACAGTAAATCTATAATAGTTGTATATTCAAAAATTAACACCAGATTTTTTTATAGATATATGCATTTTAACTGGCAGTTAAAATGTGTACATTGTCCCCAGTCTGTTCATAGCCCCTGAGCAGCTTTACTGAACCTCTGGAGCTGGGCAATTGCAGCAGCTTACTGCAGAAATGCTAAGAAATTCATTACAAAGATTTCCAGAATTCTCTAACTTGGGAAAAACAAGCTTTATTTTTTAAGAAATTGAAGTATTTATTTATTTTTAGGTTCAATGGCGTTTGGCCTGCATTTATGCCTGTGTGGGCCTTCAGGTCCCCTAGAACTAGAGTGACAGACAGTTGTGAGCCACCATGTGGGTACTGGGAATTGATCCCAAGTACTCTGGAAGAGCAGTCAGCGCTCTTAACTGATAAACTATCTCTCCAGCCCCACCCCACCCCTTTGGGCAGTGTAATTATTTCTTTTCATTTCATATTAAGGTAACAAAAAGAAAGCATTTGTTACTTTTTCATTACTGTAACAAAATACCTGGAACAAGCTACTTAATAAGGAAAAGAATTGCATTTGGATACGTAGTTCTAGAGAGGCAAGGTCCATCTAGAGATGCAGAGAGCAACTCCTGCATTAGCCTTCCTCCCAGATAAGCCCTGAAATCGTATGTAGCGCTGTATGGTAAAAGATGGAGTCCTCAATAAATTTCATTTCTAGCTTTTAATTCAAAATGAGATCCATACAAATCACAAGGCCACAATCCTTGGCAGTCGTCATGTCATGTCTGGGCCTCAGCCCTTTTTGAGAACACCCCCTTGCTACCTAAATGCTGGGACCTAACTTGTAGAGTAAATGCTCTTAACTCTTCAGTGCCCGCCTCCCACTTCAGTTGATACAATGTCTCACGTACCTCAGGCTAGCCTGCATTAGGTAAGCTGAGGATGATCTTAAACTTCTGGTCTTCCTGCCCCCAACCCTCAAATTTTGGGAGTTGGAATTACTTTTTCAAAAGAATGAGTTATTTATATTAAAAGATTTTGTGTGTGTTTATTGTGTGCTATGTGTGATCAGGTTTCCTTAGAGGCAGGAAGGTGGTATAGGATCGTCTGGAGCAAAAGTTACAGATTATTGTGAGCTGCTTGACACAGGTACTGAGAACTAAACTCAGGTCGTCTGGAAGAGCAGCAAGTTCTCTCAAGCACTGAGCCATCCCCCCTACCCCAAGATACAGTCAGGAGACACCACACTCATTATTCGGAACGTGGAATTTGAATAAAAAAGAACTATTTGTAGCTGCACTCCGGAGGTGGAAGTCAGTGCTCAACTGTTTACAGTGAAGCTGCAGACTAGGTTGCGTGGTGGAAAGTCATGTCTGGAGAAAAATGTTAGCTAGTAGCAAATGGTTAACTGTTAAAAAGAATGAATTCTTCAAAGGATCTGTATGTAACAGGTGAAGGGCACCCAAAACCATTGCTGTACTGTGAGCACATTCATCCAAAGCCACTCCTTGTGAATATACTCCTAGATGCAAGTGTTGAAAAGTGGGGGAGTAAGGGGTTGGCCACAGGAGTGGACTCATGCCATGTTAGGAGCAAGTTATCTCAGTATGAGGGGTCGTGCCTGCCTGTCTGACTGTTTTGTTTTATCTTGGCTTGCATTTGTTTGTAATTGCTGTGTAGTTAAGAACATGTAAGTAATGCTGAGCAGTGATGGCCTTTAATCTGAGCACTTGGGAGGCAGAGGCAGGAGGGTCTCTGAGTTCAAGGCCAGCCTGGCCTACAGACTGAATTCCAGGACAGCCAAGGGTACACGGAGAAATCCTGTCAGGAAAAAACCTAAAGAGAAAACAAACAAACAAACACAGGCAAGCCTCAGCCTTCCTGGGATTGCAGGTGTGTACACCCACTGTGCCTTAAATTAGCCTGTGTGCTTCAGAATAGGAAATGGCATCGGTGTCCAGAGTTGAGGTTCAGACTCCTTGAAAGAGAGGTTGACAGTGCAAAAAGATATGCCACAGGCAATGGAATGATGTAGACAGATAAATATTTATGAAAGGAGTGATGGGGAGTGGACATTCCCTAAGAATAAAACCTGTATCTCCACTCTGAATAGAGATGGAGAGCTGAAACAGTACTTACCTGTGGCTATCGCTCTGCACTACCACTTAGCACCCTCTAGTGACAGAGCTTAACATTTCTCCAGCTAACAGAGAAAGGCTTTCTCAAGTCTTGGCCCTGCTCCTCCATCACAGAAGAGGGCATGGGTAAGCAGGCTTGTAGTAGACACCAGAACTTCATAACTAGCACATGTTACCAATATCTTATACCTCAAATGCTTTTAATTAAAAATGTTTTCAAAAAATAGCGAGGACAGCATTGTCTCACATTTGTTGCAAACATCTTTAAGCCTGGCATAACGACAGCTGGATCTTTGCCTCTGCATTCCTTGTGTTTCAATGTTATTTTGGTTCGAGTACATGAAGAAAATCTGGCCTTTAGCAGATATGTAGTTGTTAAAGGAAAGAGTATTTCAATAGACTTTTTATATTATGGTGGATAACTAAAACTTGGCAAGTAGTAGTTTTTAAACGACGCGTGGCAATATGGAAATTGAAACATTGTATTTTTATACTCAGATACATTACAGTTCTTTGGTTACATCTCTTTCTTGGTTCTCTTGGGCCTCCTATGGTTGTGAAGTTGCTGCCCTCCTGTCTCAGTCCCCAGATTGCTGAGAGGATGGATGTACACCGCCACCTTCAGCTGTGTTACTGGGGGAGTGTTTATTCATGCAGAGCTGCACTATAAAGTATATATGGGGGAAATACTAGTTCACTGTCCAGAGCCCATACAGGAGCCCAAGGTTTCCTTTCAGCAGCTTCAGTTACTCAGAATCAACTGCAATTCAAAGAAATTAAATGGAAACAATTAGAACTTACAATTAAAACAATGGAAACTTACCAGAAACAATAGGTAAGTTTCAAACTGTGAGCGACTCTGAACAGTGTGATGAAGTCTTCTTCCTGCTCTCTCGCCTAGGCTGTGAATCACCACCTTGTCTGCCATGTCCTCACTGTATATGCTTCCTGCCCATTAGTCCCTTAGCCATTTCTGTTACCAAATGAACTGGGGCAGTGGCACAGTTCTTGTGTTGACATAACCTGAATGCTGTAGCCTAATGTACAACCCCGGCCTGGATCACTCCTTGCACCTCAGCCAATTGCATATTTTGCCATTTCATCACAAGAAAGGTAAATATAGTAGGGGTTATAAGAGGTGCTAGTTGCTTTAGTTCCTCTTCTTACTGCTGTGGCTAAACACTTGACAGAAACCACTTGAAGGAGTAAAGATTTGGGGCTGGTGAGATGGCTCATCAGTTTAAGAGCACGGACTGCTCTTCCGAAGGTTCTGAGTTCAAATCCCAGCAACTACATGATGGCTCACAACCATCCCTAATGAGATCTGATGCCCTCTTCTGGTGCAGCAGACAGCCTTCTGACGACAGCTACAGTGTACTTACATATAATTAATAAATCTTAAAATAAAAAAAAAAAGGAGTAAAGATTTATTGCTTAGTGCAGAGTTTCAGGGGAGGGGATCCCAGCCCATCATTGTGGAAGAGGCTAAATGGTGCTCATGGTGACCTGAGCCTCTGACAACAATCCCTCCCACGTTCGTGAGCAGGAAAGAAAGCAAAGACTAGAGCCAAAGGCATGTACAATCAACCTTCAAGACCCTACCCTGAGTGGCCTACTTCTGCCTGACGGGCCATCAACACCCCCCAAAGGCTCTACCACCTCAAAAACAGTGGCATAATCCAGAGACCAAATATTGAAACACAGGGACCTGTATGGGAGAGTTCTCCTCTAACAATAATGGAACAGAAGAAAGTATTTGAGAGGCCACATGTTCATACCTTTAATTATATTGTAGTTAGCTTTTAAATTTTATTTTATGTCTACTGGTGTTTTGCCTGCATGTATGTATGTGAGAGGGTTTCAGATCCTGGAGTTAGACAGCTGTAAGCTGCCATGTGGGTACTGGGAAGTGAAACCAGGTCCTCGAGAGAAGCAGCCAGTTCTCTTAACTGCTGAGCCGATCCCTAGAGGGACTCTCTAGGTCCCTCTACTGATGTAATTGTTCTATCTCAATATTATTGTTGATTGATCTCTTATTGTGTCCAATTTATGTAAGGATTTAGTCACCACTGAGGCTAGGAACAGATCACCTAGGAAAAAGGGTTTTCTGTGTTTCTCCATAACATCCACCTCAGGGATGGCTGTGGTTTTCCAAAGCCATCAACACTGTCACTGTCCCCCACCAAACTATGTTTCATAAACTACCACAGAATTGGGCAAAACTGGCATTACAGTGCACCTCATGTTAGAGCAGGAGAGGTGATTACAGCTCCGGGAGGTGGGAAACTTACGTGCTCATGTAGACTCCATCCTTGCTTTTATCAGGGATTGTGCTGTCTCCAGCTAATGCCATCTGACTGTGGATTTTTTTGCTGCATTGGAGTTCCTCTGGCTAGTATTTGGAGGGTGTCTTTTACTGTACTCTACTCTTTCCTCTGGCTATTACATTCTTTATGCCCCCTCCATGCTCCCTGAGCATTGAAGGAGTTGTCTTGTGTTCATATCCTGCTGAGAGTAAAGCACTGAGCCCCAGGTCCTTGAGCACAGAGACATATTTTTATATAAGCACCAATCAAGAGCGATGGCTCCAGCTGCAAGGAATATGAATCAAACCATTCAGCTTTTTCAATATTCATGCCACAATGCTAAAGGTGCTTAGGGCTAAGCAATTATTTCTCACTCTTCCAATTCTTTGATAGTGAGTGTGGAATTATCCCAGCAATTAAATAGTTAAAGCCATACAGCTTTAATTGTTACCTTTCACAGATAGAAAGTAAGTAGCACCACTCCCATTCCACCCACCCATGCCCATCTTTATTGTTGGAACACTCGAGTAGAGTCCTCTGGCTGTGGGGTGTACACAGAGTGTCCCAGAAGCACTCCTAAGAATGTCTTACTACAAAGAAGATATGAGCAGAATCTCCTGGAATGGGGAAGTAGTTGCCTACCTCAAAATAAGCCTGTCTTTGTACTTTTTCTGCCTAATCTCTGTATCCATCTATAGTTGCCTAGTGTCATCTGTTTTTGGAAACTGCCTGTGCCCCAGTATTCATCAGCCTATGTGGTCTATACATTAGTAATGTAGTCTATACTTTTATTTACATGGGATCTTAGCTATCTTGTCAGAAAACCAACTAAGTGTGTGTGTGTGTGTGTGTGTGTGTGTGTGTATGTCTGTGAGTCTGCGTGTCTGTGTATGTCTGTGTATGTCTGTGTTATGTGTAATGTAAGATCATTTGCCTCTGGTGCAAGAAGCACTATGTATATGTGTGTCTTAGTTAGGGCTTTACTGCTATCAATAGACATCATGACCTATGCAAGTCTTATAAAGGACAACATTTAATTGGGCTGGCTTACAGGTGAGAGGTCCAGTCCCTTATCATCAAGGTGGGAGCATGGCAGAGTCCAGGCAGGCATGGTTCAGGCAGAGCTGAGCGTTCTACATCTTCATCTGAAGGCTGCTAGCAGAATACTGACTTCCCGGCAGCTAGGGGGAGGGTGTTATAGCCTGCACCCACAGTGACACAGCTACTCCAAACAGGGCTACATCTTCTAACAGGACCAAGCATATACAAACCATGACAATGATGTGATACGTCCTTTCTTTTTTCATTTGTCTCCATTGGTGAACTACTATTCTGTCTTCAGTGTCTTTCATAAACTTACCAAAAAGAACACTGAGTTTCCTATCAATTTTATGTCATAGTATACCAATATGGCTTAAACCCTGACACATTACTTCTGGCATGCTGTTAACATTGTTTCATTTTTTTCACATAAAAAATGTCTAGAGCTTGAGAGAAGGTTTGGTGGTTATAATTGCTTACTGCTCTTCTAGAGGACCCAAGTTCTGCCTCCAGCATCGTTATCTGATGGCTCACAATCATTTATAACCCCTACTCCAGGGGATCTGATGCCTTTGGATCTCATGCACTCACATGAGCATGCTCATTCAGAGGCATGTACAGAAATATAATTAAAAATAAGTATTTCAGGTTTTCTGCAATGAAGATATAGTCAAGAGATCATACAGGCACACATACACAATTTATATTTGTTTATATAAATACACACACACAAATTTACCAATATTCTAGTCCAAACTACATTTATGACAAAATTAAACAAACAAAAACCATCAGTCTATCCAGAGCAAAGCACCAGATCTTGAGGTGACATTACTACCATTTAGATTTTTAGGAGAATCTTTTATACATGTTTCCCTTGTTTCATATGAGATGGGACATTACATTCTGCAGAGAGCTGGCCAAGATAACAAGATTTCAGGATGACCTTGAAAAGTAAAACTGTCAGTACAGACAAGAAAACACAGAATGAGAAAATACACAAAGATCCCCCAGTGAAAGTTTTAAGTATTAACCTGATGCAAATGACATCTGTTCCCACGAGGAACTGGGGAGATGGCAAATAGCTACTTTTGTCTGGAGGGCTAGGTGAGAGGACGGGAAAGAAAAGGAGATGAGACAGTGGAGGGAAAGGGAGGTGAGAGGATGGGAAAGAAAAGGAGATGAGACAGTGGAGGGGAAGGGAGGTGAGAGGATGGGAAAGAAAACGAGATGAGACAGTAGAAGGAAAGGCTGGGCAGAAGGCTTGCCACTAGATCAAGTAGAAGCAGGCTAGACTCCAAGCTCCTCAGGATGCTCCCTTTTAATCATTCTGCCTAGTCCGAGCTCCTGAAGAACACCATGATCTTCATATCCCTTCTGTACTGGAGGTAGTCATCAGAGAGGAAGGAGCCTTAGTTGAGGAAATGCCTTCATGAGATCCAGCTGGAAGACAGTTTTGTTATTAGTGACCAATGGGGGAGGGGATCAGCCCATTTTGGGTGGATCTATCCCTAGGCTGGTGGTCCTGGGTCCTCTCAGAAAGCAGGGTGAGCAAGCCATGGGAAGCAAGCCAGTAAAAAGCATCCCTCCATGGCTTCTGCATAGGCTCCTGTCATTTGAGTCCCAGTCCTGACTTCCTTTGACAATGAACTGTGATGTGGAACTGTAAGCCAAATACATCCTTTACTCCATTTTTTTTTTTTTTTTTTGGACATGGTGTTTCATGGCAGCAATAGAAACTCTAACTAAGACATCATTTAACTGAAATTCTTCTGTAAGGGTCAGCTGCCCTCTGTGCAGGCAGCCCAGCTTCAGGTGTCTCAATGTCTTCAGCTGGGGCCACAAACTGATCACACATCTGTCCTGCAATCTATACTATTTTCAGCAATTATAGCCTTAGGGGCTTGGGGGCATCTCATATGACAAAATTCACCAAGGAGGCGTGTTGATCCATAGCACATAGAAGAGGACAGGCCCGTCAGGATTTCTGCAAAGGATCCACTGACTCATCTTGGATGAGTTGCAACATGTGTGTGTTCTGTGACTTTCTTGGGGAGCCATGAAAGTAACAGTAACATTAGCCTTTAAACTGAAACAATACCAGCTCTGAAAGAATGACTCAAACAAACTCACCAAGATGATTAAGATGAGTTCATCAAGGTTTACTAGTCAGAGCGGTAGACCGCTCTGGATGTCTCCCCCAACCCCCCCACTTACCAAGATCCTGTTTTACAGGGCTCTAAGTTCACAGAGGAACTGATGTAAACACGGGTTACAAACACTACCTAGTGTTTAAAGCAGCAGAGGTGGCTACAGACTGAAATGTCATGAGGCTCTGGAAAATTATGTTTGGACTCTATCCTTGCCCTTATAAATGTCGGAGAAGAGAGTCTCGGCATGGCGTGATTCCTAAGCTACAGCTTGCTATGTAGACTGAATAATTGGAGCCCTGCCCTGAAGTGGAGCCACTGGCTATAATTCAGACTTAGTGCCACTGCGAAAGCTGCCGATCTCAATCTGTATACATGTGTGTGGTGTTAAAATTATAATCTTTGCCTGAAACATGTGTGTGCTTGTGTGTATGTAATATGTATATAATTTTACATGTATGTCTCTGTACCACATGAATGCTTGGTGCCATCATGGCCAAAAGAGGGTTTTTGATCTCCTGACACTGGACTTACAGATGATGGTGAACTGCATGTGAGTTCTGTGAACTGAATTCAGACCCTTTGTGAAAGAGCCAGCCGTCTCTCCAGCCCAGATATATATTATTTATTTGAGACAAAACTCTCTTCTGACCTCCACAGCACTGGGCATTCATTTGATGCAGAGATGTGTGTGTCTGTGTGTGTCTGTGTGTGTCTGTGTGTGTTTCAGACAAGGTTAAAGGTAGCATGGACTGGTCTCAAAACTAGGTATGTAGATGAGAATGACCTTGAATTTCTATCTTCCTATTACCTCCACCTTACAAGTATTAAGAATATAGCCAGGTGCCATTATTCAGTTTATTGTAATGCTGGGGACTGAACCCAGGACTTCATGCATGCAAGGCAAACACTCTACCAACTAAGGTACTGTCTTAGTCAAGTTTTCTATTCTTGTACAAACATTATGACCAAGAAGCAAGTTGGGGAGGAAAAGATTTATTCAGCTTACACTTCCATACTGCTGTTCATCACCAAAGGAAGCCAGGACTGGAACTCAAAACAGGTCAGGAAGCAAGAGCTGATGCAGAGGCCATGGAGGGATGTTCCTTACTGGCTTGCTTCCCCTGGCTTGCTCAGCTTGCTTTCTTATAGAGCCCAAGACTTCCAGCCCAGGGATGGTCCTCCCCGATTGATCACTAACTGAGAAAATGCCCCACAGCTGGATCTCATGGAGGCACTTCCCCAACTGAAGCTCCTTTCTCTGTGATAACTCCAGCTTGTGTCAAGTTAACACAAGACCAGCCAGTAGAGGTACACTCCCAAACTTTTTTATTTTGAAGACAAGGTCTCACAGAGTTTATCATGTGGGCCTTAAGCTTGGTAATTCCTTATGTCCCAGCTTCCGGAATAGCTGGGATTGTCAGCTGGCTTCACCAGACCCATACTTGAAATTTTGGTCATTGCTAATAAATAAGGTCAGCTGTTCTCCTTGAAGAGACAATTTATTATTGTTACTTCAGAAACAATAAAATATATTTTGTCTCTCAGTGGATCTTTTGAATGCAAAATGGTGGCTCATTAAAAGGAATTAACCCAACTAAGAATTCAAACAAGTACACAAATGCTTCTCTTCAAACTTGTCTTCTGTGACGTGTTCCCCATTTATTACACAGAATTGAAACATATCATTTTTACTGACTCACCAATATTTTTTCAAAATATAACCATGTTTTGACAAAAGCTTTAAATTAAAGAAAATGAGCCAAGCATGGTGGCACACACCTTTAATCCCAGCACTCCAGAGGTAGAGGCAGGTGTTATCTTTGTGTGAGTTCAAGGTCAGCCTAGTCTACAAAATGAGTTCTTGGACAACTAGGCTGTAACACAGAGAAACCCTGGCTTGGAGAGAGAGAGAGAGAGAGAGAGAGAGAGAGAGAGAGAGAGA
>JADRCD010126793.1:0-30166 GCA_019843815.1 Montemys delectorum | reverse complement strand
TTTTTTTTTTTTTTTTTTTTACTCTGGGATCTGGCCCACAGGAAGCTGCCATGTACATTCAAATGGATCTGTCCTCCTAAGTTAGCCTCGTCTGAAACCAACACACACACACACACACACACACACACACACATTTCTGGGTGTGACTCCAAATCTCACCAAATTGAGAATCAAGATTAACCACACAAATCGCCTCCTTATCAATCCAATCCCCAAATATATTTAACCCTTAGCAGCCTACCTCTGTCCTCAAATACTCATGAACATTTTATAATGGACAATACATTTAGTTCAGCCGTAAACAGTCTTCCAAATGTTAACAGTTCTAATATTGTTCCAATGCCCAATGTCCAAAGTTTCTTCTGAGACTCAAGGCACATAAGATTCTGTAAAATAAGACACTCCATCATGTAATAAGGACACATGCTCCACCATGATCATAGCAGCCTTATTTATAATAGCCAGAAACTGGAAACAACCCAGATGTCCCTCAACAGAGGAATGGATACAGAAAGTGTGGTACATCTACACAATGGAGTACTACTCAGCTATTAAAAACGATGAATTTATAAAATTCTTAGGGAACTGGATGGATCTGGAGAGTATCATCCTGAGTGAGGTAACCCAATCACAAAAGATCACACATGGTATGCATTCTCTGATAAGTGGTTATTAGCCCAGAAGTTTGGAATACAGGAAGAACGACCCACAAACCACAAGAAACTTTAGAAGAAGGAAGACTAAAATGTGGACATTTCATTCCTTCTTAAAAAGGGGAATCAAACACCCACAGAAGGAGTGGCAGAGATTAACTATGGAGCAGAGACGGAAGGAAGGACAAGCATATAGCTATCTCCTAAGAGGCTCTGACAATACCTGACTAATACAGATGTAGAGGCTCACAGCCATTCATTGAACTGAGTACACGGTCCCCAATGAAGGAGTTAGAGAAAGGTTCTATGGAGCTGAAGGGTTTGCAGCCCCTTAGGATATACAACAATTACTAACTAGTACCCTCAGCGTTCCCAGGGACCCAACCACCAATCAAGGACTATACAGGGTGGGATTGAATGTACTGGCAGCAGGTATATAATAGAGGATTGCAAATTCGATCATCAATAGGAGGAAAGGACCTCGGCCTTGTGAAGGTTTTGTGCCCCAGTGTAGGGGAATGTCAGGGCCAATAAGTGGGAGAGGGTGGGGTGACAGGCATTGGGAGGGGGGAGGCAAAAGGGGTTTGTTCTTGTTTTTGTTTGTTTGTTTGTTTGTTTGTTTTGGAGGGGAAAATGGGAAAGGGAAAATGTACATGTAAATAAAGAAAATACCTAATTAAAAAAAATGCAAGTTAAATATTTGTATCATATAATGGCACATTCCAAAGAGTATATTCCAAAGAATGCAGGTGTAGCAAGGAAATATTAAACTTAAATAAAACCAAAAACCAGCAGAACAAATACCAAACCCTGAAGCTCCATATCTAATATCAGGCTTGTGGTTGCATCACCTGGACCCCAAAGGACTTGAGAAGCCCCACCCCTCTAATTTTGCTGTCTATAACACAGCCTGCAACACATGGCCTCCTCCCTTGGGCTTGCTTCCTTCTGCTTCCTCAGTGGATGGCTCATGGTCCTGGCACTTCCAACATCCTGGGGTCTCCATAGTAGCATAAGGTTCCTGGTCAGTCTGATGTAATGACCTCTTAGGACTTCCTTACAGGGAATCTAATCCTATTACACATTGACTGGCCTCAGCAGCTTTCTAGAATTCTGGTGAAAGTCTATATAACCCTATACGTCTTGCTTGTATGTCTAAAAAACAGCAACATTAGATGACACTGCCAAATTCTACTGCTAAGTAAAGATGTATCGAATACCCATCCATCCCACACATACACTGCTATTACAGCAGTAGCCTCTATGTGCCTTAGAAGCTTAACTTGGAAATATGGAGAAATCAAGTTGTTATTAATCAGAAAACATCCTCCTTCCTTGTTAGCTAGCTTCCATAGTATTAGAAGGTGCTCTACATATTGCAGGAGGCCTGGGGCAGGGAATAACCCAAAGTCTTACCCATGTGTGACTCCTCAAGCTACAGGAATGATCAATGTGACAAGACCTGCAGAACATGGGTATAATGGTTGCAAGGATGCTATGGGAGTGGCAAACTGCTTTCTGAGTGGATCTAAGGCCCGCTCTACAATAGGAAATACATGCCTGGTACTATAAATCTAGTAAAAACTGGGAGCTGGGGGAACAAGGGTCCCAGAGGTAAGCTCTCTACTGTTATTTTGCTAAGTGGGCATAGCCCTCCAAATTCACTCTTTAGAAGCTTGGATTAGTGCAGCTCTCAAGCCTTATCAGGTACATTTCTTTGTGCAATGGATAGTGGTCACTGGCACTAGTCTGCAGCACTTACCGCTACTTTCTCTGCATTAGCTTGGCTAGGAACTATAAACTCACTTCAGGTTCCTTTCATCAACAAGCTGCACAGTGCTCACCTGCAGTCTCTTGCTATATAACTATGAACAGTAAACAATAATCATGCCACAACCTGGATGTTATGTTGTCTTAAAAGGTCCTTCCAAAAACAAACACATTCATTAGTTTTTAACTCAACCTCACTCAGAGTTTCAGGACAAAAGCAGAATGTAGCTAGCAGAATTTGCCAAAATGTAACACTAATGATCTCCACAAATGAACTCCCTATTGGCTTCTGGAACCTCATGATCCAGACTTCCACTGTTCCATTCCCATAAGAATGTCCCTTTAAGCTCTGCTACTACAACCTCAAATGAAGCACACTACTAGGAGATCACATTTACACCTAATCTAAGCCCTTCATGTCCTACTTTAAACCTACTTCATCTTGCTCAGTCTTTTCTCTTAAGTTCAAGAACAGCTGATCAATATCTTTTTAATAAGTCTGACCTGAAACTGCTTTCTTTGTCATTACTACATAAGATTTCTATGGAGCTGAAGAGATGGCTCATCAGTAAAGAGAACTTGCTGCTCTACCAGAGGACCAAAGTTCAGCTCCCAGCACCTATATGACAACTCATAACTGTCTATAACTCTAGCTCCCTCATGACCTCTGTAGACACACCCTACACACACACACACACACACACACACACACACACACACACCATTTTTTTTTTTTTTTGGTTTTTCGAGAGAGGGTTTCTCTGTATAACCCTGGCTGTCCTGGAACTCACTCTGTAGACCAGGCTAGCCTTGAACTCAGAAATCCGCCTGCCTCTGCCTCCCAAGTGCTGGGATTAAAGGCGTGCGCCACTACCACCCGGCTCACACACACCATTTTAAAAATCTTTTTTAATTTAAGGATTTTTGAAACATAAATAAAACATAATTTTAAAATATATTTTCAAATAATATCACCACATCCTATTTTGAACGCACTTCAGAATTTACTAAAACATATTTCTTTGGTCCTTACCTCAAGATCTATGTCATAGTCACTAACTCAATCTAAAGAGCCACAGAAAAGCCAACTGCCTAACTAAAGCATGCTCAGTCTGAAAATGGTGACGCTGGGGATCACGTTCAGGTAACGAACTTCTAAACTCAGTGAGCAAACTATCAAAGAGTCCGCTAGGCAGAATGCGGATTATTTCCAATAGTTTATGCTGTATTCTTTTCAAATCCTTGATTTCCTTACTATCCACTATTCTCCCTTTAAACTGACACACAGACCTTATATAGGATGGAATACATGAATGAAGACTCAAGTAGACCTAAGAGTTTGCAAGGCACAGGCTCTCCAGGTGACCAGGCCCTACCCCCTACCCACAGACTGCCATCACTGTGCTGTGCTACCGGGCTGCTGGCTAATAAATCTCTGGCTTGAAGGACAACTTAATTCAGCTCCTCCCCCCGCCTCCTTCTTCCTATTGCTACATAAGCATATGAAGAAGATTATACTCTTGGGATCCTGTGTTGTTTTGTTTTGTTTTACATAATACCATACTGTTCCCCTTGCAGTCATCATTAGTCACTAGCAATCATGTTGCTACACAATGCTAAAATTTTTCCACTTCAATTTTATTGTGTAAATCCCCCCCAATAAAAGCAACAGGGGTAAGCTGCCTGTCACAAAAGTGTAAACCCATAAAAAGAGAGGGAATATATATCTATAATCCCAGTGTTCTTATGGCAAGGTGGGAGGCAGAGACAAGAGAATCCCCAGGAGATACTAGGTCAGCTAGCTTGCTATACACAGTGACAAGAAAATGTGTCTTAAACAAGGTGGAAGTTAAGGGCAAACCCCAATGTTGTCCTCTGGCCTACATGCATGCCATGGGCACATGCACTCACACATGCATGCCATGGGCACATGCGCTCATATATGAACATACAGAGGAGGAGATTTTGTTATGTTCTTTCTGAATTTTCAAGTGTTCCAAATGTATATTATTATATAATATATATGTATGTATATATAATCTTTTTAAAAATAAAAAGACAAAATGTCTAAGTTGCCTAGACAGATTTCTAATCCTGCTCATACCTTATGCTTACTACATCCTTAGAAGAGATGGGAAAAGTGTCCTTTGATTATTTTCTAATTCCAAAGCTAACAAAGTTAATCCACTTACCTCACATCCTGTTTTTAGTAATATTTTTTTAAATAATGAGGATTAGAACCTCTGATTAATACAGACAAAGCAGGGCTCTCTACTGAGCCATATCCACAGCCCTGTATGTACAATATTTTGTTTTTCCATAATAGAAGTAGTTTAAGGAGCATTAGAACACAATTCTAAAATTCCAAGTGCTAACATGTTATCTGTGACTATGAATAATTCTCTTGATCATCCTGGAATGTTATATTTCTAAGCCATGTACTGATATTTTCATTTATTGAGAGCTATGTCACAGACAATATGACTATCTTATCTCACTGAATAACAGTTCTCTAGGGTATTATAAACCATTTCATAGATCAGAAGGATATTCTTTAAGGTATTAGTTTGGAGTTCCTCCAAGGCTTCATAAGATTCTGCCTGCCTTTCCGACTCCTGGCTCAAAAGGCATAACTTTTCTTTTTTCTTTTTTTCTGTCTCTTTCTTTTGGATGCTGCCCAAAGCCTAAGGACACTTGGGGGTACGGGGTACTTTGGGCTTTCTTACTCTTTCCCTAAAGATCTCCTTCCCACAACACAGCTGCTTTTCTGCATGCCCCTAACTCAAATGGCACAACTATCTCTCTCCATCTTCCTCCTCCAAGCAGCTGCTGAGAATAACAACTAGTCTATTTGAGCAATTCTTCCTTTAAATTATGATAAAAAATTGTCCTTGAGCTTAAAAGGGGGAATTAGTTTGCCCAAGTTATATGGTCAATACACTGACTGTCATATAAGTTCATGTCCCTGTAAGCTGCACATATGAAGCTTGATTGTATATAATTCTGTCAAGAAAGGGACCCAGGATGCAGGCACCTGAGGACAACTCCCCACCATGTTTGGTCCTCCAGCTTCACATGTGCAGATTTGAGTTACTTTCCAAAGTACATCAACTGATACATAAATACACCATACTGTTGTTTCTTTTATTAAAACTATTTTTCTTTTCACAAACCTAGTGACAATAACAGAAAGAATTAACAAGAACACATTCAGAAAGTTGTAGAATATGAATTAAGCACTTTCCTGCCATCTCCTCTTTTCTAGACATAAGTTTTAACTTAGTGCACTTACTGGAAGACAATTTTGTAACCATTCTTTGAAGTGTATGATTAAATAGTAGTATGTTTGTCTTATGAAAACTTGTGTTGCTATGAAGTGTAATAAGCTTCTAAACCATCAGTAACTATATAAAATGCCAAATACATACAAATATCTGTTCTTTTTTTTTTAAGATTTATTTATTCGATTTATGTATGTGAATACACTGTCACTGTCTTCAGACACACCAGAAAAGGGCATCAAATCTCATTACAGATGGTTGTGAGCCCCCAGGTGGTTGCTGGGAGTTGAACTAGGACATCTGGAAGATTAGTCAGTGGTCTTAACAGCTGAGTCATCTCTCCAGCTCCTGCTCTTTTTCTTTTCTTTCTTTCTTTCTTTTTTTTTCTCAAGATTTGTTTATTGTATTTATGGGTGCACTGTAGCTGTGTTCAGACACATCAGAAGAGGACATCAGATCTCATTACAGATGGTTGTGAGCCACCATGTGGTTGCTGAGCATTGAACTCAGGACCTCTGGAAGAGCAGTCAGTGCTCTTAATCACTGAGCCATCTCACCAGCCCCCTGTTTTTCTTAATTAGCTATCTTGTATCCCTAAAACTAAAACTATTTTGACAAATGACCACATTTTAAGACTACAAGCTAACAATTAGAACCTGCCACAGATCCTGTCTTCAAGTCTTTCCAGAGCCTGGTTACAAGAAGACATGGTCCTCTCCACTCACTCCTGGCTCTTTATTTATCATAATTACTCAGCTCTTAATGGAATTTTAGAAGTTGCCTTGGTTTGGCAAGTATGAAATGTCAGATTCAGTCTACTAGAAATAAACAGGAAATATTCACCACCAAATAAAATGCAAAGACAGTGTTAATTTTTTTAAAGGTGCTTGAGTGTTGACTCACAGTACTACTTCAATCAAGTGGAAGGCATGTAATTAGGAGGCTGATGTTGAACTATGAATGCACACTGTCATCTTATGAGTAAACCCGGGGAAATAGTTTCTTCGTGGTAGGTATGCAGGAAAGCTAAGCTTACTCACAGGATCTGTATCATCAGTCTTGGTATTCCAACAGAAACACCATAACAACAACAGCAGTGATAAACCCAGCAAACATTTGAATTTGTCTTAAATAGAGCAAGCTGAGTCACAGTTTGTTACTTGGAGGAATAATGACTTCCATCAGTGTGAGCTTGAGGAACTAAATAAATTAGTCAGACTTTTGTGGTTAACTTTCCTCTTGACTGCAATTTTTCAACAATTCAGCTATGAGAAGCATATCCATTAACCTTGATCTCCAAAAAAGAGAAAGAATTACATTACAGGAGGCTGAATCAGATAAACCTGGAAACCAGTCTGTCCTTCATTGTTCTTTCAAAATAACAGCACTTCCTGCAGCTGAACATTCATGAAGCAACTCCAGTCTCTGGAGCTATATCTAAAAGAGAAGCCAGAATGGAGCATGTTCCTCCAGGTGACACAGACTGCAGCTCTGGGAGAGCAAACACTAGTCTAATGTGCAGTCAAGGTCAAGCTGAGGGACAGACAAGCAGAAGGGAAGTAGCTGAACATTGGGATTAGAGTAGATTGAGCTGGAGTAACTTGGGCAACAGACCCATGAGAAAATGAAGGAAGTATGGCTGCAGCCAATCAAGCCCCTTTGACAGCCCCTGCACCCCTGCAAATATCAAGCCATTTCAGGCCTAGTGAATCAGAGATTGCTGTCTTCTTTTATGGGCAACTGGAGGGTCTTTAACAACAGACTGGTGTGCTCACATCTTCACTGTTGAACCAGCACTTAGAATGTGCAGTGCTGAATGGAGCTGAGGACCGGGCTGGATGATGCCCTCTGTCACTGAGCTATCCCTAGCCCTCTTATGACTTTTTATTTTGAGACAGGGTCTCACTAAACTGCCCAGGCTAGCCCTGAATTCGTTTAGTAGCCCAGGTAGGTCTAGATTTGCCATCCCCTTAGCTCAGACTCAGAATACCTAGGAATAGCTAGGACACCATCACTAGGCCTGCTTCACTATTTATCAAGAACTTACAATAGAATGTTCTAGGTTCAAATAAATGGTGTTCCTCATGGGCACTCTACCAAATGTGACCCTGTTACAAATCCCTCTTCCTATTTTACATTATAATACTTGTCACTGATAGGAAATTGTCTTAGTAAATTTTGGAATAAAGGTAGCAATAGAACATTAAGAACAGAAATACTCTAGCTTTAACTGAATGTCACCATCCTGGAACCATGGGACAATCATATTCTGCCACCAACACCTTCTGGGCTCTGCAGTATGGTTTGACAGCATACACAAGTGAAGAGGTTGGGTATAACATTTCTCTCACAAGCATTGGGTCAGAGAATAATAAACTAGCAATTATGAAATCATCTAGTATGAAGAGGCCATCTGCCTTTAACTCCAGAGGCAGAGGCAGGCAAGTTGCTGAGAATTCCAGGCCCACCTGGTCTACACAGTGAAACCCTGTCCTAATACAAACAAACAGATCATCCAGTCTGAACTAAGATAGAAAATAGAGGGTAGTATTTACCAGAAACAGTTACAAAGGAGGCACAAAGAAAGAAGCAACTTATTCAAAGGCCAACAGGTGGAAAGTCCAAGGGCTGGGAAGCCGAAGGACACTAAGCACAGATGCAATCCAAAGAATGAGCGTGAGGGGAGGAAGGTAGGAGAAGATGACGAGAAGGCTGAAAGAGGAAGAACAGAGCAGATCTACAGATTTTCTCAAACCCCAAAGTTAGGTGTTTACCCAAAGGACAGAGGGAAGCCACTGAGAGCTTACAGGCTATTGAACTCAAGCTTAGCACTAACTGCAGAACAGAATAAATGTGCTTTCTGCTCTGTAAGTTCAATCACATTATCTTATACGAGAATGAGTTTTCATTTCTTCCTATTGAATGTTCTTATTTTGGGCTTTATTCACATTTATTCACGTTAGTTAACACATTTTTGTCTGAGTGCCTAGTATGGGCACTTGGAATTTTAGACCATTCCTTAAAAATCAACCCATCTATTTTCTTCGCAGAGAAGAAAACTATCATGATGATAAATCAAAAAGACCTTGGTCAAGCCAGGCCTAGTGGCACATAAGCCCCAGCCTTCCGGAGGCAGAGGCAGAAGGCTCTCTAAGAGTCTGAGTTCAAGGCCAGCTCAGTCTCTATAGCAAGTTCCAGGACAGCCAGGGCTACATAGAGATGCCTTGTCTCAAAAACACAAAAACAAAATAATGAGAGCAGACCCTCACAAGTCATAAAGATTTGATCAAAAAAAAAAAAAAAAACACTGAACAGAGAGAAAAATGGACAACCAAAGTCAAACAAAAAACCAACGCTTATAGCAACAAACACAACCTCTCTCTCATACAGGGCTCAGTACTTGAAAGGATTATTTTAAAAAATCTGTGTCCACTCTCATTTGTACTTTCAAAAAAAATTTAAACATATATATGTTTGTGTGTGTATGTATATATATATATACATATAGTGTGTATACATATGTGCATGTGTATATATATGTATATATACTATATAATGCACACACACACACATATATATATATATGTATACACACACACACACACACACACACACACAGGCATATGCACCAGGGCTGGAGAGATGGTACTCTGATTAAGAGAATTTGTTGCTTACTCAGAAATCACCAGTATCTCCAGCTCCAGAGGAACCAGCACAATCCTTTGGCCTCTGAAGGCACCTACAATGTATCTCTCTCACACACCCATTTTTTATAAATTAACTCTATTAACTGTCAAATACAGGCAAGTGCCCACTAGCAGGAACGGCAACAAGTGTTAAAGTGTTAGGAGAAGTGCTGTAAGCATGGCTGTAGGACAGACAACCTGACAGTCTGAACAACCCTGCTCTCTAAAGCATAAGATGTAGACGCACCCAATACAGCCTGCAGCTGCTTAAGTTCCCAAGAGGCAGCTTTTCAGAGCTGATGCCTACCTGGCTGTGAACGCAGCCCATTAGGACCAGCAATCACTTGTCATTCACATGCAGTAAGCCTTTCCATTCCCCCTTTTCCACTGTAGCTATCTTCAGAGGGCTCCTGACTCTGTTTAAAGGAGCCATGGTTTCCATTGAAACTATGAATCCCAAAGCTACAAAGACCTGTGTCTCAGTCTTCTCACAACACAGAGACATTTCAATTCTTCAACGTGGAAGAAATGTAGGGGGAAGAAAGTGCTTTCCTATGTCAAAGACTCAGTATTCCAGCAGTTACACACAAGAGCATCTACCTGCAGGCTCTCTCTGCTCAATGTATAATTCAGACAGAATTCTGAAAAGTATGAATGTTAAACATAGTTCTCCATCACAAAACAGCTTATAATAGCCTTGTTATTTTCAATCATTTCAATACTTTATACTAGGCACTTTTATTCTTTAATTTTCAGAGAACAATCCATGAATTATTCATAATTTCTGCTTTCTATAGCTGTAGCTGAGCCCAGAGAATCTTTTTTATCTCGACTTTTACAAAAGTAAATAAACAAAAGACTAATACCGACCTTGTAGAGTTGCTTTTGAATAAAGTGTGACAATGCATCTTAAAACAAAACTGTGACAGGGAATGCTGAGTTTGTTTTTGTTTTGTTTTGTTTTTCTTTCAAAGAGACACAGACAATAAAATGCATTTGGAGGAAGAATGCTTGTTAAAAGCAAGCAAACAAACAAACAAACAAAACAACCAAGCAACACACATGCATAAATGCAGCAGTCCAGAGCTGGAGCATAGCTCAGTGGTCAAGTCCTGGAATGCACCATGCATTAGGTCAACCCTCAGCATCTAAATAACAAACAGTCTCAGTCAGGGGCTTGGAAAGAAATCACACAGAGATACAGCATAGAGACACAACACACAGTAAGATTCCAGTCAACCATGAACCACATTCAGGATAGTGTCCCTATAAAGTAACATTTTTACACAAAGCATCATTCAGACAGTTGTGTTGATGCTAGATGATATTGTGCTGTCAGTTACAGGAAAGTATTATGTATGCAATTATGCACAGTATCTGACTCTTGATGATCACAGTAAGCACTGTTAGTGGTTTAATTTACTTTTATAATTTACTTTTATCTTTTAGACTCTATGCCTTGCTTTCTATTTATTCTGGGTGGAAGTGTGTACACACATGTGCTACGACACTTATGTGGAGGTCAGAGGACATTTAAACTTGCAGAAATCCATTCTTCACCTTGACCATACGGGATCTATTGGGTTGTCAGGCTTGGTAGCAAGCATCTTTGCCATCTCTCTTTCCTGTCTCTCTGACCCTCCTTTTTACAATATCTTGTTAACACAATGTATGTTTTAAATGTTCATGTTGTTTGGCTTGACTTTCTCTAAGTCCATAGCTCACCCTATCCCCAGAGCCTGCTCTGGATGTGTAAATGCAGCATCCACCACCACTCATTCATGTATACATGCATACATGCATTCACTCATTTGGTTTTTCATTCAATATCTCAAGTTCCAGCTACTATTCCAGGTAACAGGTCATAGTGTGAATAAAACTGACAAATACCTCTACTACTGGACCTCTCTACCAGAGAATTCTCTATCTATCTATCTATCTATCTATCTATCTATCTATCTATCTAGTAGAGAAACAGACAACTATAATAGAAAGAGAAGTACTGAAGAAGAAAAATACAAGTAAGACAGCAGATACAAAATGCAAAGCCAGACAGCAAAGGACTGGCTGGAAATGAAGAAAATCTTGAGGTACACATATGAGGAAAGAAGGGTCCAGGAGCAGAGATCATAGAAGCCAAGGACTTGAGGAAGGACACTCCATAGCCTATGCAAACAGTAAGAAAGCCAGTGCAGCTGGAAAGGGACAGTGAGGAGGCCAGGAAGAGACGATCTATAAAGCCAGGTAGCTCGCAGTCTGGAATCCACTGCAGGTCCTTGGCTTTCACTGTGAAGAATAGGAGAAACAGGCACAAAAGAGAGAACAGAAGGGATGGGTACTGTACCAGAACACTCCGCAGCCCTGGGCCTGAACCAGGTGGAGTGCATGGAGCTGGAAAACCAGAGAAAGCTTGCTGAAGATGCTAAAAGACTTAAGAGATTAGAAAGAGCAGGGCTTGGAGCCAAGATCAGAAACCCGCTTCAATAAAAACAGGATTCTGCCTCCTTCTTGCCAAAAATATTTCACATAATCCAGGGAAGGGTGGACAGGGACAGCAAGGCCATACTGTAATGTATGTTCTCGATTTCTCATTTGCATTGGCAGGAACTTCAATGGCTATAATTGCAAACAGCCTATTACGAAAAGTGTATTACCAATAAATTTTTATTATAAAGGCTCATGTCATACTTAGAAACTTGATTTCTAAACACTGTTCCATTGCAGGCACGTTGGTTGCCAAGTGCCCATCTGTTCTGCATTTCATCCTCACTCTCCTTCCATTGAGAAGCTTCGGGAGAGCTGTCAGAGGGAGTAGTGGCTACTGCTACTGTGATGGACAGATGGTGTGTGCTAGGAAAACTGTGGCTTACTTCAGTCCCTCCTTTGTGGACAAATCACTCAATATAACTTCTTCACTTGTCCAAGCAGTTGAAACAAAGCTCCCATTTTTCTCCCAGTTATTGCTTATAATGTTCTCAGTGTGCATCTCTGCATGTATCTTTGCAATGCACTTCCACTGTCATCTTTTCTCCAGCCCTGCCCTCACTAAAGGGTTCTACTTTGGGCTGGCTGGAGAGATGGCTCAGCACTGACTGATCTTCCAGAGGTCCTGAGTTCAATTCCCAGCAACCACATGGTGGCTCACAACTATCTGTAATGGAGTCTGATGCCCTCTTCTGGTGTATCTGAAGACAGCTACAGCGTGCACATATTAAGGAAGGAAAGAAAGAAGGAAGGAAGGAAGGAAGGAAGGAAGGAAGGAAGGAAGGAAGGAAGGATTCTGCTTTCCTCAGACCCCTCTAGATGTCCTCTTTGACATTTGGGGTAACGCTGCCATTTTTGGAAGCACTTAAACTCATTTTTATAGTGTAATGAGAAGAAAAGGACGCCAGCGAAGGCAAAGCCCATGTAAACAGATGCAGCCTGAATGCGCATTCAGAGGTAGGGCTATGCCACAGCAGAGACTGACTAGAATGACTCTGTTTAAAATGTAAGAGGAGGCATGGAATCCATTTAGAACAACGTCCTCATTTATAGATGAAATAATAAGGTACAGAAAGTGTGTCAAAGTGCCTGAAGACAGTGATTCAATCTAGTTTAAAGAAGATGAAATACATTTTACCACATAATGTGAGACTCAATCGTGTGGAGATCCAAGGACTGCTCTTCCTTACAACGGTCCTGGTCACTAACCTTCCTGCTGCAGCAGTTTGAGCAGTCCTGGGAGTTAGGAGAGAGTGATAGAAAAGAAGCCAGGGTTTAACTTGAGCTGCTTTTAGAAAATGAAGACCTACCTAAGCAGGAGGACATTTCTTCTTGCCCATTTCTTAAGTTGATCTCTGGTGAGGTAAAAGGCATTTCAGGACAGGCCCAATTAAAGCCCTGAACTAAGCCGGATGTAGAATGAATGTTAGAGAGTCGAGACTAATGATGCTGGCCACAATTGTTATGGATCTGAGGCTGTTCTCACCTTCATATCTGTCCTGGTACATGTCTAAGGGCTCACATGTTTTCATGTACTCAAATCGACTCAACTCCTCTCGTTTTGCAGCCTTTTCTCAGGAGCTTACTTGCCCTTTCTGTAACTACTTCAGGGCTCTACAAAAGAAGCATGGGGTAACTGTAAGCATTGACTTAGAGCTAGACTTTCACCACTCCAACTGAACATGATACCTTAAGGCACAGGACAAAGTCAGTTGGAATTAGAATGGGGGATGGTGGAATCTATCTCACAGATTTGAGAGTTATTAAATCAGTTAACATATGTGAAGTGTTCAGACCCTACGTGACAAGTCCTCTCTTAAGTGTATTCTATGAAAAAAGGGCATCTCCTGTCTTGTCTCTTCTTTTAAGTACAAACTCCAGTTGTGTTTAGAGAACAACCTCCCTGCCATCCCACATGATCTCAGCCTAGTTCTTAGTATGAACAGCTCCCAACCCACACTGGGTAAATGGGAGACAAATGCTAAGGCAGACCCATCCCACCGGTTTCTGGAATCTAAAGCCTAAGCAGAATAATTAAAAGACAGGAAGCATTTAAAACCCAGTCTCTCTGGTGCCATAGCTTTTAGAGGCTTCTCCTGAGCTTTTGCTCCCTAGACTCCAATTATTTGCACTTTCAAAACTTTAATCAACATTCTTCCTTTGATTTGCTTGGCTGTTAAACACCTTTAACAACAACCCCCTCTTTTACTGAAATATGACAATAATTTTTCAGTTCTTCTATAAACATTACCATGGACAAACAGGACTCTTCGGAATAAATAATGAAGTGGCTTTATTTTTATGTCTTATTTGAGTCCCCAAATCTGGTCAAGAACTGAGCTCTTCTCTCGGCCCTGTATAGGCAGCACAGAAGGGAAGACAGTGGCTCTGAAATCAGGCATACTGGTCGGTTTTCCAGCTCCACATCTATGTAATTTACTGCCTTGTTACTCCAATTACTGTACCTGAAAAATGAGGAAATCTCCCTCATTGATTTACTGTAAAACTTAAAATGACTAAACTTAGGGATGAGCTTAACACAATGGAAAACGGGAAATGTTAAGAGAGCCGATGGCAGTGGTGCCTGCAAAGATGTCTCTCTTACTCTGTCAGGGCATCAGGCTCTGAGAATCTTGTTTCCACATCCTTTTCATTAGATGTCACTTCCAAACACAGTCAACTCAAGGCACACGCTTCCACGAGATAAAGCACTCTGCAGGAATGACCATCGTTGGCAGCTCATGTCATGTCTATGCTTTTCTATTATGTATAACTTATGATATCACCACTGCCACAAAAAAAAGCGTTCCATGAAGACAAGAATGCTGGGTTCCCTTCTTTTGTGTCCTCATATTTCTTAGCTCACAGAAAGACCTTACATGTTAACCCCTATAGACCCTTCAATCACAAGGACCTTGGGAAGAGCTGCGAGCTCTTCTCTAGTTCCTCATTGGTTATATAGGCACAGAGAAAAGACAAAGTCCCAGTCTTTCCATTTTCTTCCTACCCGAGGCACCAGCAAAATGACTGAAAACTTCAGATGTCACAAATTAATTGCAAAATGATTGCAAATTCCAAATGTATCAATTATCATTTAGATTTTACACTATAATGCCAAAACATCCTGTTTTGTTTAAAAATACAAATAGATAAAATACTTTTCTTTTATTAATAATATTTTTTTTAAAAAAAAAGCAATCGCAGGGGCTGGAGAACCATATTACTTTTAGAAAAGCAATCGCGGGGGCTGGAGAACTGGCTTAGCTGTGGAGAGCACTGACTGCTTTTGTAGAGGACTCTAGTTTGGTTCCTGCACCCATATGGCAGCTCACAACTGTAACTCCAGTTTGAAGAGATCTGACACCTTCTAAACTTCGTGGGCATCAGGCATCGGATGCATTCATTCACTCAGGCAAACACTCACCCATTCATACATACATGCATACATACATGCATGCATACATACATACATACATGTAAAAACATGATAATAACTCTCCTAAGAATTGTGGATAAAAGGCAAAGTTGAAAAGGTATGACATGTTAATATTGTCATGCCTAGAAAAAAGTTCTTTTTGTTTTTGAAATACTATATAACTTAAAGTGCATATGGTCTTTGATTTCAAGTGTGTGAAAAAATATACCTAGAAACAAAAACATCACCCAGTGATGCCCAAAGCATATTTTTTAAATATAAAATACAATACTGACTCATAGCTATGTGGGTTGCATTTAGTCATCTGAGAAAGCCAGTGTGAAGAGAAACTGGAATGCCAGACTTAATTCCTATAAAACTATCTATCAGATGGAGATCCATAAACAGACCCACTTCTCTGGTACTGCTAAAAGCTTGTCACATATAATGGCAGTCCTACACAATGCCATCCTCGTCAGCCTACTATGCTTAGGAGGTATAATTACTTATATATTTAAAGGTGATATTTTTCCTAAATATTATCCATTGTGAATTTTTCTACTGGAGAAGTGTCTCATTCATTCATTCTTTCCTCTTTTAAAAAATAAGATCTCATGTAGCCCAGGATGGCCTTGAACTGGCTAACTAGCCAATGATGATCGTGAACTCCTCATTCCTCTGCCTTCATCTCCCAAGTGCTGGAATTACAAGTTCATTTCTTTTCTACCGAGATAGTCATGGGTAAGAAGGAAGAAGAAATGAAGAGGAAGAAGAATGAGAGAAAAACAAAAGGAAGCCACATATCTTACTTGGATGGTGCGAGGCAGCCTGGTGCAATCACGTTCTGGTTTTCCTCCACAGCCTGGACAGCAGTGAGCTCTGTCATGTTGACTATCACGTCGTTGGTGTGGCCTGGAAGCTGTGGAAGCACTGAAATGATCTTCTCTACTAAGTTGTCTCCATGGTGTCCAACTGCTCCTGTTTAACCACACAAGCAAATGTGAACTCAAAGTGGGCATTAAAATGTTAACTGTATGTATGTATGTATGCTTCATAATGCATGTGCCCCTTCTACCAAAAATGACAGATGTTTAATAACACCAACTTAGAAGTTTGCTTGTTTTGTTTTGTTTTGTTTCGAGACAGGGTGTCTTAGTCATGGTTTCTATTCCTGCACAAACATCATGACCAAGAAGCAAGTTGGAGAGGAAAGGGTTTACTCAGCTTACACTTCCACATTGCTGTTGATCACCAGAGGAAGTCAGGACTGGAACTCAAGCAGGTCAGGAAGCAGGAGCTGACGCAGAGGCCGTGGTTCCTTGCTGGCTTGCTTCTCCTGGCTTGCTCAGCCTGCTCTCTTATAGAACCCAAGACTTCCAGCCCAGGGATGGCACCACCCACAAGGGGCCCTCCCCCCTTGATCACTAACTGAGAAAATGCCCCACAGCTGGATCTCATGGAGGCACTTCCCCAACTGAAACTCTCTTCTCTGTGATAACTCCAGCCTGTGTCAAGTTGGCACCCAGAACCAGCCAGTACACAGGGTTTCTCTGTGTAGCCCTGGCTGTTCTGGAACTCACTCTGCAGACCATGCTGGCCTTGAACTCAGAAATCTGCCTGTCTCTGTCACCCAAGTGCTGGGATTAAAGGCATGTGCTACCACTGCCGGGCAGAAGTTTGCTCTTTATCACATAAACTATGTTCTCAATTACCTAGCAATCAACCTTATCTCTGTGATGACCAAGGTGCACTCAGTCTAGTTCTCCTGGTACCTATCATCTCTAACATAGAAAGGCAACCACAGGCTCTCACTACATAATCGTTGAAGAAGGGGAAGAGTAAGTGGACACATGGTATCAGCCTACAGCAAAACATTTGCCAACGTTTACTGAATGCTTTCTGTATACCACGCATTGCTCCAAGACCTGTAATTATACATATCAACTCCAGGGATAGTGGATGAACGATGGGCTGGGGATGTAGCTTAATTGGTTGATTATGGCATAAAGCCCTGGTGATTTCCAGTATCACATAAAACTAAGTGGTGGTGGCCCATTCCTGAAATACTAGCACTTAGGAGGTGGAGGCAGGACATTCAGAGGTTCAAGATGATATTTAGCTACACAGTGAGTTTGAGACCAGTCTGGAGTACATAAGTGAGAGCCTATCTGAATATTAGTATTTAAATTACAATAATAAATGTACTCTAACTGAAATTCAAGACAATGATACAGTTCAATGTTTCTTCTGTGAAATTAAGTTATATGTCCAAAACCCATCAGTGCTTAGAAGGCATTTCTCCAACCATGGATGGGACTTGGTATAGCTACAAGTCTGATTCATTTCCAGTTTGCTTACTCACATATTGCCTCTCTGTTCCTCTATGTTCTGCCATGTCATATTAATGGTACAGAAGAACTAATTAAGAAAGCCAAATAAGGAATCCAAGAAGTCATCATCATTACCATCATCATCCTCACTCACTGCAACAACAAATAGGTATCCAGGAATCATGATGCACCATGTACCAAATCCTATGCCATGAATTTATAATTTATAATTAATTGTAGCAACAATCTTTATTGTGAATTATTACAATCATTCACACAGTAAAGATTTCATTTAAATCACCTGCACAAGCAAATAATTAATTAATTACAAAGTATAATGCCAATTTTTATTGTCAACTTGACTACATCTGAGATTTACTAAAATGGACAGATGGAGGGCGCACCTATGAGGGATTTTTGCTTAATTTGAAATAGGTAGGTCCACTTCTTATCTACATCTTTGAAATAGGTAGACATATGCCTTTAATTGTGACCTTGAGGTGGAAAGCCACACCTTCAATCTGCTGGAAGCTATATAAGGACATGGAAGAAGGAAGCTTTTGCTCTGTGCCTCCTTTTTCTCACTGATACTGAACCTACATTAGAGATTCCAGCAGATACTGAAGGCTAGATGAGATATCCAGCAACTTCTGGACTCTTAGACTTTCTGTTCATAGGCAGACATTGTTGGATTAACTGAAAGCCTATAAATCATTCTAATAAACCCCCTTCCTATATAGAAAGAGACATTCATTCTCTAAGTTCTGTTATTATAGAGAACCCTGACTAGTACACAGAGCAGTAATTTGACCAAGTGACTGGGTTAGGGAAAAAGAAACCCTCAGCTCCACCAAAGTGAGCTGAGGCAGAGCTGGGATAAATGTCTCTGGTAATTTCTTTCTTTTTTTTTTTTATTTTTTTAAAGATTTATTTATTTATTATATGTAAGAACATGTAGCTGTCTTCAGACACTCCAGAAGAGGGCATTAGGTCTCATTATGGATGGTTGCGAGCCATTATGTGGTTGCTGGGATTTGAACTCAGGGCCTTCAGAAGAGCAGTCACGGCTCTTAACTGCTGAGCCACCTCTCTAGCCCCACTCTGGTAACTTCCAATATTAAGGAAGAGCATTCTTGTGCCACAAGAAGGTCACTCTTCATTATGAGAATAACCACGCCCCGTCCACACTGTCTGTGGTTTACAGATGTCTCGGGGCTGCTTGTTGAATATCAAATGCATGTCTACATCCAGAAGAGCACTAGTAATGCAGAACAGGGTCAGAATGAACTGCATCTTTACATTAAGCAGAGATACTAAGATACCCCACTGCATCATGGATATCTTCCTTTCTCCATTAGTACCCTCCTCACTAAATTAAAACTTTTATACATCTCCACTTACCACCAGAACAACTCTTTTTTGAACCTGATGCTCAAATTCTGATCTCATCTCCCGAGTTTTTCTTATTTTTTCTGTCATCCATAATTATTTGGCACAAACAAGTGTTTGCACAACTGTGAGTGTAGTATGTGGTTGCTTCTCATTGCTCCACCCTACCCCATACACGGGGATCTTTGGAAAGCTACATTTCGCTAAATTCCCTGCAAACTGAAACATATGACATGCCTCTTAAAACTCTCAAAACAGTCAAGATCTAAAATGGCTGTTATTTTTGTAGAACCAAAGTAGCACTTGTTTTATTAAGACATTGCACACTAATGTCCCAAGTGCTCGAAGTAAAAAGAAATGATTCTTTGCTTAGCCTCAGTTTTTGTTTTTGTTTTTGTTTTTTTAGTATAGGATCATATTATGTAGCCCAGGTTAGTCAGGCCTAACAATCCTCCTGTCTCAACCTTCGAGTATACACATGGCAATCCCCTCACCCAGGGGAATAGTATTGCTTTGTTTTTTTCAATCTGTGATATATGTACTGAAGCAGTTCTCTAAATCATTGTCTTCTAGAATTTTTAAACTTTCTAGAGTGAATACATACCCTTTCAATAATAATTAAAAATGCAATTCATTCCCCCTCATCTTCCCATATTTGCTCTCTCCCTCTTCCCTTCTCCCTCCCTCTCTTCCCTCTCTTTCTCTTTTTCGCTCTCTCTTGCATGTGCATGCACCCAATTCTCCAATAACTACACGTAGTCTATACGTTTTAACCATCAGAGCTTATCAACTGTCTCTTGAGAGCAATAAATTTTCTATCTTAGTGATCACTGTCTCACTAGCACCTGCAACAGTGCAGAACACAGTGGACACCAAATAAAGCTTTACTGGAGAAAGTATAAGGTGATACCATTTTAAACAATGTGATGGCAAAATGATAAGAAGCCATCTGTATCACAAACGTGCTATTAACTATCAAATACTTGACCAAGCATGATGACACATGTAAGTAATCCCAGACCTTGGAGATGGAGGCAGGAAGATCAAAGTTCAAGGTCATTTCAATTACATAACAAGTTCAAGTCCATATGAACTGCTAAGAAAATCATACACAATGTTTCTATTATTTTTTGAAACTTACAATTTCACATATAAGTTCATAACTCATCTAATGATAAATTATCAATAGACTCCAAAACAGTACTAGTTTATTATATATGTTATATATAAATTAATATCCAAATCAAATATAAAAAGTATATTTCCTTTTGTTCTCTATATAAAATTCCTATAGAGTAATTTAAATTGAAATCTAAATCATTTAAGTCATTCCAATAATTTCCAAATCATTTTTTGATCTTTAGAAGTCTTTAGCATAATCTTTTGTTGGCTGCAATTCTCACTAGCTATACCCCAATCTAAGCCACAATTTAATTTAGGAAACCTCAAGAAATTCTGGTAACCATTATTTCATTACATCAACAGGCAAGACATCCCCAGTTCCTCAAACTTGTTGCATCCAGTAGGATGAATCAGTAAAACGTTGAGTACTGTAACTGAGCATGTTCCTGGATGCCAGGGTCAAAGCCAAATACCAAATGGACTCGTGCCAATAACGGCACCAGTACTACACACTTCAAACCCTCATCAGTTCAGGGAGAAACAAGCAAACACTGCACTCCACCATGACCACTCCATTTCAATACTCTCAACACCTCTGGGAGTCACAACATCTACACCAACACAGTCATAGGCTAGCATTCATTTCCCAGTATTAAGTAACTTATTGTCTCAGCAAATAGAAATTTCCTTTTGTTCAGTAGTGCAAAGTATTTTAAGATTTAAACAATGTAACTTACAACACACATTTTTATGAACTGAAAACTAGCTCTATATTACTGACATAGAACCAAAACACTATATTCAAACATCTTTGTAGTAAAGGAAATTTAAAGCAAGATAACTTGGTTAATCAAAAGATAGCCAATAAAAATTTGCATGGATCCAGTAACAGACCAATCTAAATTACAATGTATTACAATCTACCCTATAAAGTCTACTTGAGGTTTTCTAAAGGAAAGTGCATCATAATTTTGAAATGGAAAAGAGATGGGACAGCAAGATGTCTCAGTGGAAGATGGTGCTTGCCACCAAGCCTAACAATCTGACTTCACCTACTGGAACCCACATGGTTAATGTAGAGAACTGACTCCTGCACAGTGTAGAAATTTCTTGGCTTACACTATGCCAAAGGGAAATTATTTTCAGATAGGAACATAAATCCACCTTGGATCCACATACCAGAAGACAGGCAAGCACAGGATGTCCCAGGGAATAATCTTTTCTCCTACTCCGGCTTCATCACCTCACCAGGCTATTGCTATTGCCACCTGCCATCTCATACATGGAACCTCGCCCCACTTGAGAGATACCCTTTATAGTTGCAGGAATACATTCCCTAGGGAGATGTAAACAACCACTGCCTCCTTAGAGAGCATCAGTGACAAACCAAAGTATTATCCACCAAAGTCCAACTTGAGAAACCACAGTTTGTTGGGGTTACTGCCAGAGCATGAGTGCAATTGACAGGTGCACAAGTGACCCCAAAACAGCCGGCCAGGAAAAACCTCACCCCAGCACAGATGATGACTTCCCATCACTACACAGATGGAGTGCTTACCCCTCACTCTACACACTCTAGTACCTCCCAGCCAGGAGGTGCCACAATCTCCACCCCCACCCCATGAAGAAGCATCAACAGTCAACAAGCTCCATTTATCTTAGGGGTCTCTGGCAAGTAACACAGCTGCTCAGATGAAAACAATGGCTGTTATACTTGGAGGGTAGCACTCCATAATGCCACACACCAACACGCACACTCCCAGCCCTGGACTCTGTAGGACACTGACCCTGCTCACATCTTCCAAAACACTTAGCACTGAATATCTAAGAAGGTGAGGAGCATGCAGAGCCCTTACAGTCTGAATGTACTTAAGACATAGTTCAATGACTTTTAAAGTCCCTTGTCACTTATCACCACACTTTATGGTCTCAACATTCTCTTGGGATTCATATTGTCACAGTTCTCATGGGTCTTTGACAAAAGGGCTAAATTTTTCTCTTTTATTTGTTGCCTTGAATCTATACCAAGAAATCTATTTGTTCCCTTTCAACATTTTCTCAGGTCCTTAAAATGTGCCCACCCCATACTCTGCCTGCTTTCACTGCTAGGTTAAAGGACACTATAGAAGTAAGCCAACTAATGGAAGCATCTTTAAGGTAGAGATAGTAGGTACAAACAGGCCTTTAATCCCAGCATTCTCCAGGGTGAGGAAGGCAGAGTATAAGTATGAGGCTGTCTCACTTGGACAACTCAAAACCCAAAAGGTGAACTTAGAAATGTAATGAAATACTGAAAGTTGGAAATGTACAATGCTGTCACACATGGCTAACTGCTTACTGTCTGTGTGGTTTGTCTGACACTTTAGTTGGTTCCTAAGGAAAAAATTCTGAGGCTAAATTTTTCTCTTAATGACTCACCTAACTTGTAGAACGATCAAATAAGGTAATGTGAATGTAGTTTTTAACTCATGAAATATTTGATAAATATGATTAATTGACTTCATTTCCCTTCACAAGCTTTACTGTCTGGCCCCAATGTACCAACCACACATTGTTCAAGACATATGATACTTATAGAACACCCACTGTATGGGTGAATGGCCAATGGTACAACTGAAACTCAGAAGCAGTTAGAAAAAGTGTGTTGTTCATACAGCAGAGGATTGCTGGATCTGTGTTCATTCAGAGATGATGCATCTAACCCTCAAGAGACTGGAGGCCCTGGGGAGTTTAGAGGTCAAGTAGGGTCGGGGGTGGGGACATCCACTTGGAGACAGGGGTAGTGAGGAGAAGGTATGGGATGTGGAACAGCTGGAGGGTAGACGGTGGGGGGGGGATAAAGTATGGAGTGAAAGTTAATTAATTAATTAATTAATTAATTAAAAAAAGAAAAGAAAAGAAAAAGTGTGTTGTTAAACTTGGTGACTATCTAGTTCCCAGTAAACTTTAATCCACTCACCCACCCAAATATTTATTTCCAGGCTAGTGACACAATGCCTGAAATCCCAGTACTCAAAAGGCAAACATAACAAATTCACAATAAGCCTTGGTCACATAGTAAGTTCAAAGCCAGTGGGAGCTACTTAGTGAGATCCTGTCTCAAAACATCAAAGCTTGGGGATGTAGCTCAATGGTAAAGTATTTGCCTAGCATTCAAAGGGCCCTGAGTTCAATACCCAGCAATACATTTCATCAATCAGCAGATACATAAATAAATATTGACTACATACTGTTTTCAAGTAAATGTTCCAACCGCTAGTAAATACATAGTAACGAAAGAACGAATACATACACACACACACACACACACACACACACACACACACACACAAGCTTCCATTCCATTCTCATGAAAGGAGGACAAGAAGCAACCAATTATTAGTCCAGGGTAGTGGTCAACATTATGTTGCACAAGGCAGGATAGGGAGAAAGACAGTAGTCGGGAAGGTCTCTACTACTTGGGAGTGAGAGAGAAAGTTATATGGAGTGAATGAATATTCACTGGGACAAGGTTTGTTTGAGGTACTGTGTGAGAGGAGATAAGCCAGACAGAGCATGTGTAACTATGAATACTGCTGGCTAGTCTTTGTCAACCTGACACATTATAGTTATGTGAAAAGAGGAAACCTCAATTAAAGAATAGCCTCCATTTGATTGTCTTATGACATTCTTATGGGGTATTTTCTCCATTATTGATTAGGAAGACCCAGCCCATTGTGGGCAGTGCCACCTCCTGGGCATGTTGTCCTGGGTTGTACAAGAAAGCAAGTCCATTAAGAGCATTACCCCATGGTCTCTGTTCCAGGCTCCTGCTTGAGTTCCTGCCTTTCCTCGCCAAGTTGCCTTTGGTCACAATGTTTAGTAGAGCAACTGAACGCAAACTAGAATACATGCACACCATGATAGGAGGACAGAGTTGGGGAAAAGCCACCATACTAAACTCATAGATGATAAAAATCACTCAGTAACATCACTGAGTGCTAGCTCTCTACCTTTTGTACTTTCTATTTTAATTAGAAGTGTGCCTGTGTGTGTGTGTGTGTGTGTGTGTGTGTGTGTGTGTGGTTTGCTGAAATATTCACCCTTGCATGTGCTTGTGGAAGGCAGAGGTGGACAATGCATGTCTTTCTTTATGGCTCTCCATCTTTTAGGGGTTTTTTGTGTGTGTGTGGGGGGGGGGGGTTTTTGTCTGCTTTGGTTTTTTTGTTCTTTTGTTTTGGACATTCTTGCTGATGCTGGAGCTAACTGGCTAGATCTTCCTCTCCATGCCACCAAGACCACTGACTAGAACTGGTTTAAAGAGCTCTTATGCCCAGACCAGGACAGCTAGCTTTTATGTGTGTTCTTTGAACCCAAATGCAGGTCCTGATGCTTGTGTAGCAAGTGCTGCACCCGCTGAACCACCTCCCTATCCCTAAATTTCCTTTTACTCTTTGCTTTGCTCTATTGTACTAAAGGCTAGTCTGAGGTTCAGGAGGAACAAAGGAGTGCTGTGACTCAACCATGGCTTTGGTAACACAGAAGGCACTGGGGAAGTCAAGATCTCAGTAGGTTTGAAATCTAAAAGCCTAAAAGACTAGAAGTCGAGAGAAAATTGACTTGGGTGATTGTGGGAACAACAAGTATAAACAGCTCTCTCAAGATGGCTACAAAATGAAGCCAAATGATCATGAGGAGTCAAGAAAGGACATACTCCGTTCTGCCTGCAGGCCAATGATGAGAATCTGAGAGAAAGAGGAAAATGATCTCCATAGGGATGCTCAGTAGAAGTTAACTCTTGAGAAGATAGAAAGAGAGAGCACTGAGCTAATGTGCATAGGTAAAAATGTTAGGAGGGATGGAGTGTTCCTTTGTAATATGAAGGAAGGGAAGGAAAAAAATGTACCCAGTGTGTAAGAGATTTGGTGATGAGGAGGTATGGAAACCTGCCGGCTCATGTTTTCTGTTTTGTGGAATTCTGCCCTCTGTGCATGACGTGGCCACTGCTGCCCTCTTAAAGTTAATTACAATTACCTTCAGGATACCCTCAAAAGATTCAGCCCACTAGCATTTCCTCAGAACTACCATTTAGTTTACTCTCTCTTTTTTTAATCTCAAAACTCATCTGATTAAGATAAAATTTCAAATATCCTTCTTATTGGTTTTTATAATATCATTCAACACTGTTTTCTAACCTGAAAAGAGAATGCTGACTGATACCATCGTTCTGATTGCTCTCAGTGACCTTGAGCAGCTGCACACACTATTATTGAATTACACCTATTTAACTATAGAACAAAGGTGACCTCTGAAAATAAGTGCTCACATCGTGAATCAGAATTTTCTTCACCTATTTTAAGGTTAAATTTGTACCTTGCAGGTATAAATAATTATTACATTGCTGCAATTTGAGGTTGCTATACAAACTTCAAAAGAATGAGCGCTAAGAATAAATCGATACACATTTGAAAATATTTTCTACAATTCTTTTTTCCATCTTCTCACATGTATGTTCAGTTTCGCTTTTTAAAAATTACATTTACCTATTTATTTGTATATGTGTGGGGATGGTGCATGTGCAAGCCACACTGTGTGTGGAGACCAGAGGACCATGGGAAGAAGTCAGTTCTCTCCTTCCACTGTGTAGGTACTAGGGAGCAAACCCTGTGGAGCAAGCCAATATGCAGCAGCCCCCCATGACCTCTACATTAGCTCCTGCCTCTCCGTTCCTGCCATGTTTGAGTTCCTGTCCTGATTTCCTTCAATGATCCACTACGGTGTGAAAGTGTAAGCCAAATAAATCCTATCCTCCCCAAGTTGTTTTTGGCCATGGCGTTTCATTACAGCAATAAAAACCCTAACTAAGATAGCTGGTATCTGGAAATTTCTAAGAGTCTCAGGTGATGGCAATTTCCTCCATGTCAAGGTCATCTCATTTTTCCAGCCTCTTGGACTAAGCACGGTTGTTTTTTCAAAAGCAATGGACACTAAAGCCATATTTGGCCAGTTACAGCATTTAACAAATAAACTTGTGCTTTATCTATGTCCGCTCTCCACCAGACAAAACTAAACTCCAGACGCTGCCAAAGTAGGGACTGATTCATTTAGTTCATCTTTATATTGTCATCCTCAATATGAGGCCAATAGAACATATACGCTGAATCAATGAAAAGGTCCTCTAGCTGAGAGAGTGAAGATGAAGAACTCCAAGAAATCCCACTTACCTGTGAGATCCAGAGTTCTATCCACAAAGACCACGGAAGCCCTGCCTGTAGCAGTCTTTTTCCTGTTCTTGGCAGGGGCATAGTTTGCCAGATCTGTAGCGATGACCCGACTGAGGGAACCCACGGCGAAACACTCCTCTCGTACCCCTAGATGTTCACACAGAGAACTGAGGCCTGACACGAGGCATCTGATGTAAAGCAGCAGCTCTGGGGTTAGGGCAGCGGCATCCACCTCACCCAAGTTGTTCAGCCTCCTCTTGTCGGGTCTGGCACTATTAAGAATATGTATATCCTGAGGTAGCAGTGGGAAAAGGGTAGCATAGGCTGGAGTAAAGGCAAGGTGGGGGGCAGCAGGGGCGAGCAACAGTGGGACGTGGAGCACCTCAGCTGTGTAGTTCATGTTGCCCATCCACTCACAGAGCTTCTCCTCCAGTTGTTCGAACACCGGCTGCTGCCCCTCTAGTTCGGCCGCTGCAGCCGCTGGTACGTGGTTAGCGGTGAGATGGACTGCGTGGCTCACGGCTGTGACCACCACACAGTGCTGAAAGTGACTGCGGCGAATGATGTCTTGTAGAGTGTCTACTATCCGGCCTTTCAACAAGCTGCTCAAAACGAATACCGCCCGGGGCTGCTGGGGTCCACCGCCAATTGCATGGGGTTCAAATTCTCTCAGGTGGCACGCAGGACCCTTCACCGCCTCCAGAAGCCTGCTTGATCCGCAGCTCCAGTGCAGGCTCTCCGCGCAGGAGGCGTCCAGGTAGACCACGGACCACTTCACTTTGGCCAGGACCTGCTCCCAGCCTTGCTGGGCAAAGGACAGTAAGCCCGCGGCGCTCATGATTCGGTACTCGCCGGCCGGCCAGGGGTCTCACCAGCGGATGGGCAGGAACTTCGGTCAGAACGTAGGGCTTCCGGATACTGAGTACCTTGAGACTTTGACAGTCAACACAGTACACGTGGGCCGGTCTCTGACGCTAGGCGTGTGCGTGCGCGCAATGATGACGTCTTGGGCGCTGATTGGCTGACCAGGCGCGCGGGCTGCCGGGAGGAGTGTCTACCCTGCGAGTGGGACCCGGACGTGCTTAGAGGGGCGGTAGTCCCTGAAAAGCAGCTTTCTAGGAAAAAAATTGAAGTGGGTTTTGTTCATTCACGTCACCTTTTCCTCCGGGTTAAGAATTCTCGGGAATAATAAAACCTAGTCTGAAGTTTAATATCCTCAGCACAGACACTTCCCATCTTAACTTTGAGAAGCCAAATAACTACTGAAACATAATAGTTGATCACGTGTAGGTTATCTTCTGCGTTAATGTATACAAGCCTCGTGAAATACCTTTTGGGACCAGCAAGATGGCTCATAAGCTAAAAGAGGGGGAAGGAGAGGGAGATCTTGTCTCCAAACACACACACAGACAAAAGGCTTTTTGGGTTCATTTCACAGCTACTGAGATGAGAGTCGGATTGAGGAATAAACATACTGATCTACAGATCTCAGTTTGGAACCTGTTTTTTATTTAATTGTGGAAACATGTATGAGGTAAAAAAAAATTTAGTAATTTACTAGTCTAATTGTGCAGCCCTGGCTGTCCTGGAACTCACAATGTGGATTAGGCTGGTTGCAAACTCACAGAGATCTGCCTGCCTCTGCCTTCCTAGAGCGCAGATTAAACGTGTGTGCCATCCTTAGTCATTTTTAAATGTACAGTTCAGCAACATTAAAGAAATTAATGCTGCTATACAACCAATCTCTGGAACTTTATCTTACAAAATCAAAATAGTTTCAAAACTATATCCTTTAAGTAACAATCCCCAGTCTCACCCCCCAGCTCCCTGCAACGCCCTCCCCCCCCGCCCCCCCCCAAGCATTTCACAGCCTCTAATCCTGTTCTCTTTGAGTTGACTACTATAAATTATATAATTGGGACCCTGTACTATCTGCTTTATTGTGACTGACTTACTTTTCATTTAACATAATGTCCTTGTGTTCATCTAGTTGTGACACATTTCGTTACAATGAAATAAAACTTTAACTTAAAAGTTTTATTTGTGTGTGTGTGTGTGTGTGTGTGTGTGTGTGTATGTGTCTGTACAGTTGGGCTCTGACCTCCCGACAGCTGGAATTACATGGGATTGTAAAGTCACCAAATGTGGGTGTTAAGAACTGAACTCAGGCCTGTTTGGAGAACATCAAGAGCTCTAAATCAGTTTGCCATCTCTCCAGTCCCAGTTTTTGTTTGTTTGGTTGGTTGGTTGGTTGGTTTGGTTTGGTTTTTTGCTTTCCTTCTAAAAGCTGAATAATAGTTTGTAGCATTCGTATAGTAAGTACATTGTGTCTATTCATCCATCTCTCAATGGACATTTGAGTGTATCCACTTTAGGGTCTTTATAAATAATAACACTCTAGACATAACTGCACAGATATCTTATAAATTTTGCTTCCATCCTTTTGTTTGAAACTGCTGGATCATATTGTAAATATTCTTAACTTTTCTAAGGAACCAATGTTCTTCACAGTAGCCAATGAATAAGGGTCCAAGTTTATCTACAGCCTTCCAAATATTTTATATATTCTCTTTCAAGTAACTATCTAATAGGTGAATATGGGTAGTGTTGTAAAAAAAAAAACAAAAACATTTGGGGACATCCAGTTAGAAACAACTACTAGAGGGCTGTCGAGATGGCTCAGCGGGTAAGAGTACTGACTGCTCTTCCAAAGGTCCTGAGTTCAAATTCCAGCAACCACATGATGGCTCACAACCACCTGAAATGAGATCTGACGCCCTCTTCTGGCAAGTCTGAAGACAGCTACAGTGTACTGTGTATAATAATAAATAAATCTTTAAAAAAAAAAAAGAAAGAAAGAAAGAAAAAAAGAAATGACTACTAGAGTCAAGAATAGTAGTTCATACCTTAACCCCAGAGCTTGAGAGGCAGAGGAAGGTGGATCTCAGGAATTCAAAGCCAGTCCATTCTACAAAGCAAGTTTCAAAACAATCATGACTATGATACTGAAAAACCCAGTCTCAGGAAAAGAAAAGAAAATGAAATAAGCACTGGGTAGTTGGACATAGGATTCTAGCTTGTAGAAAGAAATCTGGTAATTTGGGAATCCTTAGTATAGGTGTGCTGAAGCTACTTTGATATAGAAAATATAGAAAATAAGGATGTGATGGAGAAACTTCTGAGCAACCTTGGGGGGGTGGGAAGTATGCAGAAGAGGAGCCAGTGTGTGAAGTCACAGGGGAAGTGTGTTTCAAGAGGTGATTGGCCAACAGGAACTAGTGCAAGGGAAGGAAAAAGTAAAGTGGAATCTACAAAGAATCTATTGGGTTTGAACCCATGCAAGAAGACATGTATGTAGGACAGATGGAACAGAGGCGGGGAGTGGACCTAAGAGCCCGAGGAACTATTTCCATGACGCTGGAGAAAATAGGGTGTTAAAGGAATGACGGAGAAAGTTGGAAGACTACAAGGGTAAGGTCAAAGAAAGGACTGAGCCTCTACATTTCCTGGCAAACAACTGCAGAATTTAATAAAAATCCATGGGAAACCCTTGAATGTGGACTTCTGGAAGGGAGTAAAATGGTGAAGATGTTGAATAGATTTCAGAATGTTAAAAAAAAAAAAAAAAAAAAAAAAAAAAGAACAGAAGACAACTAGGACATATGTGGTGGTTTGAATGAAAATGGCCCACATGGGCCCATAAGGAGTGGTACTATTAGGAGGTATTGCCTTGTTGAAGACAGTGTATCACTGGGGGTGGGCTTTAAGGACTCAGGTGCTTAATTAAGCCAAAACCATTCCTCTCCCCCCCCCCCCCCCCCCCCCCCCCCCCC
>JADRCD010126790.1:0-18324 GCA_019843815.1 Montemys delectorum | reverse complement strand
CCCCTGGAGTATGTACTGAGTTTCTAAGCCTCTGGCCACAGAGTTTGCTGTCACTGCATTAGGTTCTGGTTAAGAGCAATGGCGTTTATTACCAAGCAAGTTCAGGCTATGCCTTCAGAAGGAGCACTTTGTAAATTCTTTGTGCGTGTACCAGTCTGGTTGACAGGAGGGTAGTCTGCTCCATCAACTTTGTATTTCTCAAGTCCAAAGAATCATTAAGGCCAAAAGATGTGCAGAGACAGAGGAGGTAGCCTGGGTTGTTCATGTCAGAGCCTCCATTTAGTGGACTTCAGAAGTGTTGTGGGGGGTGGGGGGGCATCTTCTTACTGTGCCCATGCCAGGCTTAAAAACACCCACTTCCTGAAACTGTAGAAGGGCCCTACAGAGTCTGCAGTGTCATCGGTTCACAACATTGTTTCCACTTCAGTTTGCTACAGTTTCTCCACAGCTGAAGGCAAGGAAGGGCTTTCATTGGTTTTGACTGGCTCGGAGCAATTTCTCATTTACATCTTCTGAGTTTACAGTTCGTTGCAAAGACCCCCAGATAGGGTGGAAGTAAACAGAGCCTTCTGGAGAGACCCTCAACGTTAACAGTATACTGTTTAGCTTGCTGCAAGCATTATCTGAACGGGAAGGGCCAAGCTCTTTGTTGCTGCTCCTCACAAGCAGAGCAAAACCTGGAGGGGGAATTGTTGCATCATGTTGGTCTGAACCTTTTCCAAAAAAAAAAAAAAAAAAATCCAATCCTATTAACTTTAAGGTTTTGTTTTGTTTTGTTTTGTTTTCAGCTAATACAAGTACACTAGGCTCTGGCAGTGGACGAGGCATTGGGGCAATTAACTCCAGTGTTAGCATACCACAATCCGATGGTGTTCTTTGTCCTTGTGCACTTCTCTTCTTGGAGACCTTGGAGTCATTGCTAGGATTTGGGAGTCTCTGTCATAGTAAAGTTTTTTTTTTTTGTTTGTTTGTTTGTTTTGTTTTTCTAACCAAGACATGAACCTTTTAGGTAATTTTGCTTCCATCTCTAGAAATCTGTCGTTGGTGAAAGGAGTGATACTTGTGTACCTTACTTCACTCATCCCTATTATAGCCATCAGGAAAATGTCTTAATGGCTCCAGTTTATCATGTATAGAACCACAAGACAGAAATGTTATAAATACAACTGATCAAAATACAGAGAATGTGTGACTGGTGCCCAGCTCCAAGTGCTACATCTACACTGCACTCCTGCACCCAAGGCTCTGGGATCATTGCAAAAGAGAGGCAAAAGACTGCTGGAGAGAGAGAAACAGGAAATGCTGTGAGGTTGTCCATCCAAGAGATGTCAGAGAAGCTTCAGAAGTCTCATCAACATGGCTGCCCACATATGACCTGGACAAGGATGGTATCATTAGACACATTAACATGGAAGGGGGAAAGCTCATGGGGCCTCAACCCTAGACAAAGAACTACAGGCAACTAAGGAATCCTTGGAGCAGGAGAAATAGCCTTCCCCAGAGAAGAGAAACAAATTGGTTATCCAATACCATACGGTTAGCCTTGAAAAGACACATGTACAAGTAATATAAACTTAGCAGGTTGTACTTATATATTTAGGAACACACATACACACACATATATAATGTACACACATATAAATATATAATATATACATACATGCACATATATACATGCATACACAACACATACATATATATACACATATTTATGCATATATACATATATACACACATACACATATAATACATATATACACATGTATATACATATATACACATATATACATACACATATACACATATATCTAACACACAAATATACACATACACATTTATACATACACACATGTATAATACATACATGTATATACATGCATACATATATCTATATACATATATATACATATAATACACATGTATACACATATACATACACACACATATATATACATATACATATACACATACACATATAATACATACATATGTACATACACCCATATATATACATATACACACAATTCATATATACATATATACACATATGCACATATATAATACATATATACATACATATACATATATACACATATAGATATACACACATAACAAAAATTAAAGAAATATATGCCATGAATTTGAGGGAAAATAAGGTGGGATGCCCATGAGAAGGGTTGGTGGGAGAAAAAGGAAAGAAGAAATAATATAATTATTTATTTTTAAATGTTTTTAACTGAAAAAAGGACTAAGTATTTTAATTTCAGAAAACGAATTTTATGTGAAAAGCAGTGAACCTTTGAAGAAACTAACATTCTGCACATGTTTATCTGTTCATTAATGATACGCGTTGTGTGGCTCTAGCACCAGGTAAGCAATGAGGAGACTGGACTCACACATGTTGGAAGGCCTGTGTTACATTCTGAGACTTCTCATTCAGAGTCTTTATCCTTATCACATTAGATCAATGTACCTTTTGACCAAGTACTTTGTGTCTTAGTCAGAAATGTTCCATCATTAGGTATTTGTACAGGAATTTCTGTACCATGAATGCTTGTGGACACGCATGTGTTTTTCAAGCCTTTCTGGTCCTGCCCAAGGGATCTTAGCAACTAATTAACTGATAACTATAGAATATTATTATCATATAGCTCATTCATTCATTGGTGGCATGACAGGTGTAGCCTGGGCTAGATTAGATAGTATCCTATTACCATGCTAATTATAGCATTATAATATCAGACACTGCTCTTACACAGCCTACACCTCTTGATCTGAAATTTTTGAAAATAGTAGAGGGCTTGTTGATGACAGGCAGACTGGACATTGAACGAAGTGGTAGAAGGATTGGAAGCCGAGGGCTGCATAAGTCTACTTGAGTAGGAAGGCGCACGAGCCATGGACGTCTCCTAGTTCCCGTAATGTGTTCCTCTAGCAGCTGGGACAGTTTGCGGGAAGACGGATGTGTTGGCCGTGGAGGGCTTTTATAGCTTGCTGCTAAAGCAGGAAGGGTTAAGCACTGAGTTGCAGGGAAGGTCAGCAACTCTAAGCTGATCTTCTGAACTCTCCAATGTTTACTGTCTCCAGAAGAGATCCGGGTCTATTAGACACCTCTCGGAGGAAAGCGACAGGCAGGACTAGATGGCCTTGAGCGACAGAAAGGCCTAGATATGGAAGGCTGCAGAAGTCCAGGGCATGGGCTGCCCCAGCTAGATTTATTTTAGCTCTTATAAATAAAAACATGAGTAGAGCTTCTCTGTAGAATTATTTATAGAAGAATTTTAAGCTATGAGCCCTTTCCAGGTTAAGCACTGAATGCTAAGTTTATGATATAGAATGACTTTGGCTACCATGGCCCCAATTTGGACAAATCTGCCATTAACAGCGGCATGGCAGTTATTTTACTGGGGGTGACAGATTGTGAGGTAGGGAGAGTAATTCAGACTATTACCCAGGTGAAGGCATGAAAGCTTGTGATATATGAAGACCACTTAAATTCATTGTATCTTGTACATCACATCTTTGATAGATTATAGCTGCGGCATTAAAATGGAAATGGTTTCTCTGAGGCCTGACAGGGGCTAGGGTGACCTATGACCTCCCTCTGAGGAATGTGACTGACCGAATTATCAGTTAAGAGAAAAATCTATGGGGAATAGACTCACAGCCAGCAGAGAATCCCCCATGCATATATGTATCTATCTATATTTTTTTAAACCTTTAGTTTTGATAAAAGGCTCTGAAATTGAAGTCTGTATCTCTTCCTCTTCTCCTTCATCCTTGCTTGGCGTGCCCGCCTTAACCTGGCATAACTTCCCCAGCTCGGGTTTCATATTGGCAGGGCCCCTAATATTGATTGAAAAATTGTTATTAGAGATAGTGAGCCTCCTGCACACACTGCCTGCTGATTTAATTTGGAAAACATTTAATTTTATGAAGCGGTAAATGATGGTGCCACGCTCCCCTGTGTTAGGGAGCAGCTGGCTCTTTACCTACTCACCCGCCCAAGTCCCAGGCGTCCTCTCGGCAATCATGTGCTCCCTTCCCCTTTGCTTAACAAGTTATTTCAATTTCTAAACGAAGGCTGAACAAGAGAAAGACAACATGCAAATTGAGATCCCAGCCGCCATTCACACGTGAAAAAGTTCCCCTGGAATTCCCTCAACTCAGCCCACCCCCTTCTCTGCATCTGTCATGAAAAAAAACAGAGGCCTTGTTCTCCCCGGATTGTTCTCACCAATGACCTGACACCACCATCTATAATTAATTACATCATTTACATTAGACTATTGACTAAACAAATACATAAATCATAGGCAGAGTCAATAGGTGCAGACATATTTAATCATGTTCTAAATAATGATTACTGCTCCCATAATGCAATAATTATTTTCAGCAGCTGACTTGAATTAATCTTCTGTCAGTGTGCCATCTGAAAGAGAGAGAGATGAAGATGGAGAAGGCAAGGCGGTGAGGACCGCTGGTTTCTGTTTGCCTTCTTCCAGGCCTCCTGCAGGCTGCTGCTTTTCTCTCTCTCTCCACTACCTCTCCCCACTTCTCTTTGTCCCCTCTCCACTTTTCATGCTGTCCTTTGCCTCTAATTCAGGCTTCTGTCTTGTGTTTGCTCTCTTGGCCACCTGTCCTGGTTTCTCTTTCTCGTTATCCTCAGCACAGAACTTCCTGTCTTGTAAAAGCCACAGGGGCCACATATACACCCTCCCTGGAGTTTCTGTCCCATCTCTGCCTCGCAGCACCTTCTGTTCTACAGTCTAGACAGCTTCGATTTGAGAGACTCAATGGCAGAGCTGTCTCAGGAGCTTGCCCAGACTATATTTCCTTCTCTTCTTTTTGACACCTTTCCCAAGTCACTTTCCATTTTGGAAGTGTAAATTGGATAAAGAGATAGGGTGATGGGCTGGAGAGATGGCTCAGCCACCAAAAGATTCACAACCAAAAAATATAAGAGACAGAGTGGTACTCTTGAAGCCTGATACTTATAATTTTGAGACTAATTTAAAGTTTCTCATCAGATAGAAGAGAATAAACCAGTGTTTATTTTTGTATATTAAAAACTTGAAAAGTAATTTTCTTCCAGAAATATTTTGTGATGAAATGTACCGAGTGCCATGGCAATGAGACAATGGCCCATGTGCCACCTCTGTGTGACTCTCCCATGAGGAGAGAGGGCAGGCATAGGCAGCATGACACCCTCCTTACACACTGCTGGTTTGAAGCAGCAACAGTTAGAGATGAGTTAACAATAAATGCAAATAAAAATCATTTACTGTGGTCCTTAGCACAATCCTTGGTTTCTTTATAAATTTATAGCATTGTTGCACTGAGTAGATTATTCAGGAGGGGGAGAGATGTTTGCTCCTTGAAGCTAATTTTAGTGTCATCTCCTGAAAGCTTTTCTGCAATGACCTTTTTAATTAATGTTTGTCCTCAGGGATTTGCGGGTGAAAAAATCCAGACCACTTATCCATGAAATGGCCAACACATTTCCCAACCTTATTCCTATAGTTTCATCCTGAAGCTTAAGCTGTCTTGTACATATATACCCCAAGATGGTTCATAGTATGAGCCCAGTCACTCCCTTTCCCCTCTGAGCAGTGATGTCCTTTCTGATTCTACACACACACTGGATACACAATACATATACACACATGCATACACATAGAGAGTTACATAATACACACAGAGGTACACAATACATATACATATATACATACACACATATAAGTACACAGAGAGATATGCAATACATACAGAGAGATACACAATACACCCACAGGATATAGAATACATATACACACAGAGGGATACACAATACAAATGCATATATACATACACGCACATAAATACACACAGAGAGATACTCAGTACATATATACACACATACATACATACATACATACATACATACATACACGTACACTCATATATACATATACACACAATACTTCTAAGGACATGTTAACAGGGCCACAAGGGGAATGACCCTGATTAGCGAGAGAAGACTTCCTGGGCAGGGAAGATTAGTATTTAGGAACACAGGTAATAGAACACTCATTTACCCAAACACATTTACTGAGTGCTTACCTGTGTCAGGCATTGGGCTAGGAACTGGTTATCCAGATAACTGAGGCTCCAAGTTGCTATGACGAGCACCCTTTTTGAACTCTTAGCTAAAGGACAAGTAGATAGTTTTTAACCAAAAGAATTGTGTATAGGACAATAAAATTGTAATTATTGGATGTATTGGATAGGATGTATTTTTTGTTGTTATTGTTTCAAAATGAATTAGTTATGGACTGGAAAGATGGGGCAGCAGTTAAGTGTACTTACTCCTACAGAGGATCCATCCGAGTCCAGTTCCCAGCATCTAGTTATTGCTTGTAAGCTGGCTCCAGGGGATTTGATAGTCTCATCTGGCCTCTGTGGGCACCAGCATATAGGTAGGATATTCTCAATCTTTCTCTCTCCCTCTCCCTCTCCCTCTCCCTCTCCCTCCCTCTTCCTCTCTCTCTCCCTCTCCATCTCCCTCCCTCCCTCTCTCTCTCTCTCTCTCTCTTTCATACACACACATATGCACATGCACACACACAAGTAAAAAAATACAAATCTTTAAAAAATAAGTCACTCATCTTCCAAGCCTTTGGACAAGGGTGTGAGTCTGATGTATAACTAAGTCAGTGAGAAGTGTCTGCGAAGGTCAGCTGTGGTTCACTGCTTCTGCTCTAAAAGAAAGATCAAAGAGGTGAGGTTAGGTAAGGAGATGGTAAATAAAGGCCTAGAGGTGGTGGGGTGGGAGGGGAGACTGTGGGAGGAGGTTTTGATGCTAGAGATGGAACCCAGGGCTTTACCAATGCTAGACAAACAGTATACTACTGAGCCATGCCAAACCCTGAGAGTAGGAGTTTGTAAAAACAATTATCTACCATCCATGACTAAAACACACGATGCTTCATGGAAGTCTTACCAAAGAACTCTAGAGCCAGCCCTGCCCCTCCATCCTAACCAAAGCCAGGAACAGGCTGAAAGGCATATACCAAATGTAATCTTTTGTTTCATTTCATTTTGTTTTGTTAGTTTGAGACAAGGTCTGTCTGTGTAGCCCTAGCTGTACTAGAACTCACTCAGTAGATCAGGCTGGTCTCAAACTTGGAGATGCACCTGGTTCCCAAGTGCTGGGATTAAAGGGGTCCAATCACTCCACAGCTCCTCAGTTTAACACAATGTAAGTAATCTTGAAACATTCTTGCCTTTGCTTACTTATCTATGGAGGCCAACAAGTACCTCAGCAAAGTAACAGTTGCAGGGTGAGGAGCAATCCTTAAGGGAAGACAGCCAGGTTCTTGGTTAGCTATCAGATTTTCTCATTAGCACTAACCTGAGCAACATGTACTGTTCTTCATGTTAGAGAACTCACATCTTAGACGCACCCAACAGGTAATTTCTTGTGATATGACATAGTGTACCATACAGTTGATGGATCCTTTGTATTTGATGTTTTTCCAATGGCACCAGAAGGTGCTCTCATTGAGTATACTGCTAAATCTGACTTAGGGTCAATACTGAGAAGTATGAACCCAAACTTCCGAATTAATCATAGTGCCGCTTCCTGTGTTTGGCCTGTGACTCAGTGGGTCACGTCATCCGTGGAGGGCTCTGTCTCCCTTAGGGCTGTTCTCACCTACAGTGATGTATCACTTTCATTTGTGACATCTAGACACAGACATATTGGGGGCAGTGATAAGAGCACATATTTGGGAACCCATAGCAAAGAATTTGGAGTACTTCATAACTTAGCACATCAAAGACTCATACAGAAATGGAGAAGTTGCACCTTTTGGCTACTGTTTTGAAATATTTATAAAGGTAAATGAGAAAAGACTCCCCCCTTTCTATCAGGGCCTGGGTTACGGGCCGGTTAATATTACATGGTGAATGAGTTATAAATAAACAATAAACAGAAATAAAAATAGCAAATATAAAAATATTGATATAAATAATACATAAATAAAGAACAGGTTTAGGACTGAGGTGGAATGGAACTAGCTACGGAATTTAATTGAGCTTGGCTTTGAGTTTAAGAAGTCTTTTGGAGCCAGTAGTTCAGTGAGGATTTCAGGGTTTTATTTCCTTTTAATTTTAAATGAATGTGTTCACAGTTCCCATCTCCTCTGGTCAGCCAACCAAAGATAACCATTACTATAATTCCAGTTCACTGCCTGGGGATAGTATTTGTCCCCAGGATGGGTTTAGACTAAAGGGATCATGTGTTTTCAGTTCAAAAAGGATTGATCTTTGCTCAAATATTTTTTTAATTTGTCTTTTAGGAAGTCCTTTTGGCACTAGACATTACATCCTTCCCCCCCCCCACCCCAGGAAGAGAAAATTTGTTTCTCCATTTTGATCTGATCGGAAGCCACTCAGATCCTGAGCCACACCAGTTTCTAGAGGGGAAGACGTGGATTGCCCTGTCTGCATTGACACCTTGACTGAATTCTGTCAGCTGACGAGGACTGCCGCATGGGTTTATAATCCTTTTGAAAGTGGAAGGTGATAGCGAACGGATGCTTGTTCCAGGCCATGAGTGAGGGGGCCAGGCTTGATGGGGGCAAACAGAACCCATAGTCACAGGCTGTATTTTTGTTTTGGTAGTGCTGGGGGTGGAAACCGGGGCTTTGCTGGGTGAGGGAGCTCACTATTGCTGAGCTATGCCCCAGCTCAGAGGCCTCTTCGAGAGCAAGGCAGATAATGAAAGCGTAGCCTACTTTCATAGGGGTTGGGGGAGTGGTTTATGAGTTGTCACCGGTAAACCCATGAGAAAATTCCAGCTTACAATTCTATTCTTGTCTTCTCGGTTATTTTACCCATTTCCCATCTACTCGTGTGGCCAACCATCTCTTCCTTCTTCCCCCTCATTCTGTTCACGGCCTGCTCTGCCTCCTGTGGCCACGTTTAATGATCTCATATTTGTTGTTCAGGTATAGACGTGGGTACATGGAAGATCTTTAACATTTATTATTTAGGTATTGTTTATCTAATGAGTGAAGGATTGATGTGATGCCTCTGGGTGTGTATCTTCAAGGATGACAGAGTGGGTTCAAATGATCAACTTCTTGCTTTCCATCCTCGGTAATGTTTCCCACTGTGTCCCATATTCTCCACCTAAAGTGAGAGTAAGAGCACCCAGCTGACATACATGTAACAACTATATCATGGCCCTCCCCTGAAAGCTCAGAGGGCACCTCGGAAGAAGAGGAAGAAGCGTAAGAATTAGAAGTCAGGAAGAACTGGGGCGAAGCGATGTCTTCTGAACTAAATTCTTGAACTGGTGGTAACCGTGACTACACAATACCCACACAAGATCAAGCCAGGGATCATTCCAACACAGATGGGAAGAAGCACATGAGCCCCCATCGCTAGCTGAGGACTGATTGGCAGTTGATGCTCACTGGGGGAGACACAGTGAGTTTTCTTCAGGGACATGATCCCTGGTAGGTTGATCATGCTCCTGTGGATGGTCCCACACTTATGCAAACATAGCCACACCAATGCACATATGGCTACACCTATGTACATATGGGCAACACTGATTAGACTTAATGAGAGGAGGTTAGGTGTAGGTGGGATCCTGGAGGAGTCTGAGCAAGGAATGGGAGGTGACTATGTCCAAAATAAATTCTTTGTTGTATTATGTTGTTCTATATACATGCATAATAACAATATTACACACACACACAATGAATACTAAGACAAAATGATGGTTTTCAGGATCAGTTGACACAGCAGAACAATGATTAAGACATTTGCACATTATTGATGGCTACTGTAGAAACAGAAATAATATCATTTCTAATTGCTAGAAACAACCTGTCTTAGTTAGGGTTTTACTGTTGGGAACAGACAGCATGACCAAGGCAAGTCTTATAAGGAGATATTTAGTTGGGTCTGGCTTACAGGTTCAGCGGTTCAGTCTATTATCACCAAGGCTGGATTATGGTAGCATCCAGGCAGGCATGGTGCAGGTGGAACTGAGAGTTCTACATCTTCATCTACAAGCTGGTAGGAGACCTATGTGTTCAGGAGGAGGGTCTTAAAGACCGCGTCTAGTGATACACTATCTCCAACAAGGCCACACCTCCAAATACTGCCATTCCCTGGGCCAAGAATATTCAAACTACCATACAACCTAATTGCTAAAATTCCTTATAAATACCTTTTAGTGGGGTTTTAGGAGGTTTGGGGCATCTCACGGGCAGTTTCCTACAGAGAGTCTGCAGCTGACTGTATAGGACCTGCTTACTGCTTTCCGAAGCTGCCGCGTAAGTGCCGCTGTCCTTTATTACTTCAGGAATGTCTGGCGAATCATTTAAAGACATTTTTTTTCTTAAATACTAGGGATTGAACCCAAAATAGTCCATCTCTGTACCAGTTGCTTGTGACGTGTTCTGTGAGCGTGAGGGCCGAGCATGCTGTCATTTGGGTAGATTGCTGGGCAAGTGTTGATTAGTGCGACCACGAGGTTATTCAGGCTTCTGTCCTTCCTCCTCGGTCACGTGTTTGTTATTATGATGATGTGAGTGGCAGTATTTGCAGTGCTGAGATTAAAAGGCAAGGCTGTGTCCATGTTAGCCAACTGCTCTGTAACTGAGCTCCATCCCTAGGCTGTCCGCCCAGTTTAGAGACAGGTAATGACATTTCCAACTATAATTCTGGATATGACTGACTCTTTTCTTGCTCTGTCTGTCAGCTTTCATTTAGTGTATTTTGAATCCACGTAGTCAGGTGCACAAGACTTTAAAGATTATCTTGTTTTGAAGAATAGACTCACTTATCTTAAAATAAATGTGTCTGCTTCTGATATTTAAAACATATCTAGTTTGAACAGGGCAGGGAAAGGCCCATGAGGTCTCAACCTTACACAAATAACTATAGGTAACTGAATAAATCTGGGAGCAGGAGAGGTGCTCCTCTCCAGAGAAGAGTGCTCTCCAGGGAAGAGCACCCCAAATGGTCGTCAAGTGCCAAATGGTCAGTCCTGAAAGCACTCATACAAGTAATACTATATGGACTGAGGAGGTTATACGGAGGAATATATATGTATAGACAAATACATATGCATGCAGTAGCAATAAATAAAATATCTAGTTTGTCCAATGTCAACAAATCAGTATTTCTTTGGACCAGTGCACTGTCCATCATTTTATTTATCGTATCACTGTGTCTTTCAACTTGGCAGAACATCATAGACATTTTCCTTAAAGCAACAGTCCAGCCCTTTGTGAGATGCCAGTACTCTGTGTGATTATGGGCATGGCTCAGGTCATATCTGTTATCTCACTGCTTGTGTCCAGTGGTCTGATCTATATTACTGCTTTTTCAGTCTAATGACCTTGGATTTTTTTCAAGACTCCGTCGTATTGGGTGCAATTCTCTGTTATATTGATAGTTGCTTTGGCATCTATTAAATTAACCAGGACCTTTCCTGTGGTGCCATCACACCCTCTTGCGACGTCTGAAAACCTCGCAGTAGCCAATAGCACTTCCATTTCTTTTAGGACAGAGTCTCACTATGTAACCCAGGCTAGCCTTAAATTGATGGCACCCCCACCTCAATGTACATCCATGCCTCAGACTCTATACTGTCTCAGACTCTACACTATCTCAGACTTTATACTGGGAATATAAGTTCATGGCACCGTGCATGCTCCTATTTCCATATCTATAGTGTTGTTAGAGGTTTTCCTTATACATCAGGAAACCAGAACCTCAGAATGTGTTATACATTGTTTTCAATTGAACTTAGGGTCTTGTGCATGCTAGAAAGTACTCTATCACTTGGCTATATCCCTGGCTTTTCTCTGTTTTATATTTTAAACTTATCATTATTATCATTATTATGTTTTTTTGAGACAGAGTTTCTCTGTGTGTTCCTGGCTGTCCTAGAACTCACTCTGTAGACCAGGCTGGCCTTGAACTCAGAGAGAGATCTACCTGCCTCTGCTATGCAAGCACTGGGATTAAATACCTGCACCACAATCAACCAACAATTTTAAACTTGAGTCACGGTCTCACTATGTTACCTAGGCTGACCTTGAACTTGCAACTGTCCTGCTTCAGTTTCTCAAGTAGCTATGATTGCAGATCTGTATCACTGGGGGGTGGTGTTACACATATTTGTAAACAGTTATTGTTTGAAGAGGTTCTTATAACAAGAAGGTCACGAAACGTGTTCCTCTCCTCCTCCTATACTCTTCATGCTCCTTTTTCTTTTTCTTTTTCTTTTTCTTCTCTCTCTCTCTCTCTTTCTTTCGTTCTTCCTTTCTTACTTTTTGAGGCAGGGTTTCACTGTATAGTGCAGGCTGTCCGGGAACCCACTTTTTAGCTCACACTGACTTGGAATTTTGCACTGCTGTACCCATTAGAACAAGATCTACCCAGGATCGTACCTACTGCCCAGGAGTTTCGAGAGTTTTATAGTTTGGCTAGTAGACAGTTGCTACTCCTCATCCTACATGGGCACTGGGAACTGTTCCCTCCAACAGTAAACTAGATGGGAACAATGTTTTCCTTCTAGCCTATTTGTAGTTACAGTGACTAACACTTAGTGGTGACAGAGCTATGATATATTAGAGGCAAACAACTATACAGAGAGGGTATGGGCATGTGTGACTAGCTAAGGCAGGAGAGGGCAGATCCAGTTTGGCTTGAAGACCTAAGATAAACTTTCATGGCTACAGTGAAGCAGATGAAGGTTAACTGTGGGAGGCTGTATTTAAATTGCTGTGAAGGTGCAGATACTCAAAGCCAACTGAGCGCTAAGCGCGGGGACCCCAATGGAAGAGCTGGGGGAAGAACCGAAGGACCTGAAGGGGATTGCAACTCCATAAGAAGAACAATATCAACTGACTGGTCTACCCAGCGCTCTCAGGGACTAAACCACCAACTGAAGAATATACATGGAGGGAACCAGAACTCCAGATACATATGTAGCAGAGGATGGCCTTATCTGACATCAATGGGAGGGGAGGCCTTTGGTCCTGTGGAGGTTTGTGTGGGGGGATGCTAGAGGAGTGAGGCAGGAGTGGGTGAGTGGAGAGAAAGAGCATCCTTATAGAGGCAAAGGGGAGCTGGGAGAGGAGGGATGGGATAGGGGGTTGTGGAGGGGTAAATGGGAAGGGGGATATCATTTGAAATGTAAACGAATGAAATGATTAACTAAAATAAATAAATAAATAAATTGTTGTTAAAATCAGTGCAATGTTGAAAATAGAGGCTCCAGAGTCAGACAGCTTGGCTTTATTCTTGGCTCATGTATACATTTACTACCCTTGGTTTCTAAGAACTATAATGGGGGTTATAAAAAGGTTAACTAACTATTATACTAGGGTTAGGTTGGTTGCATATACTAGAAAATCGAGGTCAGTGCCTTGAGAAAGATCAAATGCGATTTCTCCCACAATTGAGACATCGCTAGGACAAGCCAGCTTCCCTCGTCTCCTCTTTAGTCTGATGGGAGATCCAAAACGGTTTCTTGAGTTTCAGCCGTCACACCTGTTTTAGGAGATGGGGAAGGAAGATGTGGAGAAGGGCAAAACCATCAGTCATTTTCATCAGGAACTGTCTCTGAAAGGCCAAACAACCCTTCTGCCTGAAGTTCACAACTATTTCTGTGGCCATGTGTTGCTAGAACTGAAGCTGAGAGCCGCAGGAACCTTTTACCCAGTTAAAGCTATAGAAAAAAGAAAGAAAGAACGTAAAAAAGAAGGTTCCATTGCTGAGAAAAGAAGGGAGAACTGAATGAGAAATAATTTCTGCCACACCTCTCTCATAAGCTTAACACAGGAATTGAACCACTAAAGCATTTGGCATCTGCTTGGTCTATACTGCCCTCTCACTGTCTTCCCAGAGGCCATTCAAAAACCAGCCCTCTGTGGACGGACGTTGTATTGGAGCAGTCAGATTTGTTGTACTAAAGCATCTCTAGCCTGTGCTGCCTTGCTGGGGATCTCTGGCTCCAAGGGAATGACCAACAGCACACAACAGATCTATTCATTTCTCTCTCTGAGTATAGCTGTAATACATACACCTGCTATCTAATTGCTCTTCATTGAGCTGAAGGGTTATTAATCTTTGTTAGGAAGGTGTGCTAATTGTACCTGGCTAAGCAAATCATAAACCTAACCGAGTAGAAAGCAAACAAAGTGTATTTCAGGGAGAGGACAGAGGGTCGTAAGACCACCTGCTTTATTCATGGTGTGGGGTCAGCAGTCATCTGTTGACCCAAGTCCCCTCATTTTCGTCTTATCTCCTGGCTATTTGCTTTAAGAGTTTAGCACTCAGCAGTAAGGAGAGAACATCTGCCTCCGGTGCTAGCATCAGCACCATCCTAACGTGCACAGAGCCATTACCTTCCTGTCCTCAGCAGGAGTCCGCGGCAGGGATCACTGCCCACCTGGAATTAGCTCAGCCTGGGACAGTAAACAAAGCAGGCTTCCAGGCAAGGGCTCCATCCAGCTAGCTGGGGTGAGTGAGCACCAGCAGAGGAGGCCATCACAGCTGGAGAAGTGAGGTGAGGAGGCGAGTCCATTAAAAACACCCGCTGGCTTGACTTACCGCTTCCCGAGACTATATCCTTTTAAATGTCCACAGTGCCTATAAAAATTCCATCTTCCTCCCACGTGGTCAACTGACTGACTGCGGTGAACACGGGCAAGGTTCTGACCCTGTGCATTTATCTCAGCTAGAGCCAGGTGACCTTGTCCTGTGGACTAAAAATATCCAGCGTTTTCGATGGTTCACGCTTATCTTTGGATTTTGATAAAAAAAAAAACAAACAAACAACAAACTAATATTATAATAATAAAATAGTAATTTAAAGATAAAATGATAACATACTAATAATCTAATAGTAAAAATAAACTAATAATAAAACAAAAATAAACGAGGATTGGGAGATAATACGGACTTGGCGGCCCATGCATGCCGCTCCTGCTGCCCATGCAGACACACTGGACTTTAGTCTTCAGGGATTATGAATCCAGTTCAGGACACAGTGGAAAGGAACTGCCTCTAGGTTTCCCAGGCTCTTGGGGCAGCAGATCATGGCTAGTTTTGGGTTCTGCTCCTTGTGTTTTTCTCTCCCTGGAACAGTGTTTGTTGAAGGAGCAGAGTGAGGTGCCAGGGTCCTTTGTCTGATCTAGCTTGTCAGCACAGTTTGATGGTCTTAAGAGACCCATTCGGGTGAGATGGCTCAATGGTCAGGAGCACGTAGAGTTTTTGCAGAGAACATGAGTTCAACTCCGATCACCCACATCAGACAGCTCACAACTAACTATTTGTGACTCTAATTGGGGGATCTGACGCTCTCTTCTGGCCTCCCCTGGTACCTGCACTCATGTGTACATTCCCTTCATATACATAATTTAATAAAAGTAAGTCTTAGAAAAGAAAACCACACCAGATTTTTGAACACTTACTTTCATGTCTATAAAATGAGAATTTACAGGCTGTCTATCTTCTCTCTTCTCTCTCCATTTCTTCTTCCTTCCTTTCTTTCTTTCTTTCTTTCTTTCTTTCTTTCTTTCTTTCTCTTTCCTTCCTTCCTTCCTTCCTTCCTTCCTTCCTTCCTTCCTCTTTCTTTCTTTCTTTCTTTCTTTCTTTCTTTCTTTCTTTCTTTCTTCCTGCTTGGCTGGCAGTGGATCCTGGGGCTTTGAACATACTGAATAAACTCTTAACCTGAATAAACTGGGCTGCACCTCCAGCAATAGACTCTTTTCTGAAACTATTTACTGGCTAAAAACTGGCAATCTTCTCTCTTGCTATGTGTCCCATGTTTTCTGTGGAATTGATTTTCCACACATCTGCCTTACTTAAAATTCTACTAATGGTGTTTAAACTTTTTATCTCTTCCTGTATTTCCTCTTAACTCTCCTAGCTAGAGTGCTAAATGCATTCATTCTCTCTAACATAGCAATCCGGTGTGGTTGACAAGGTAGTCTCCTCCAGGCCTGAAAGCTAACCGGAGTTTTAGTAGCTTCTGTGTTTGAACTGAGAGGGACAAGAACAGGTTTGTGGGATAAAGTTGTTCAAAGCTGCTGGTGAGTTCCCAGAAGCTGACTGAAATCCTAGGAGCAGAGAAAAGCTTCCCAGTGTGCTCTCAGGACATAAGAATCCACAAAGGCACAAAGGAAGGGGAGAATCTATGGCTCTGGTTTTAATGAGGTCTCAAACTAGTCACCTGGGTTCTTAGTCATACTGAAAAATGACAAACTACATTCTACACAGTACTTACTACTAAGGGAGATGCTGACTTGGGAAGCCATGAATGCTTCACCAACACAAATTCAACACTAATTTGATTCTCTAAAGGGTGGGGTTGACCTACATGGTTTTAAATATGTCTTTTCAATTGTTCCTCTGCTCTGAGCTGACACAAGCTGAAAGTCAGCTGAGTTTGGCTTGAGGCTGATCTAGATATGCCCTGCATGTGTTAAACTGCCCATAAGCAGAGGGTTATTGATAAAGTCTGTTACCTTTAGTGAGATTTAAAAATGACCATTTAAAGTGATGTTTCTGAAGCCTGATCCTTGTGGTACGAACATGTCTCTTCCTAGATTCGATCCCAATATCTTTACCTTGAGGAAATTGCATTAGCGTTTGCCGATGGGATGGAACTGTGAATGCAGGTGGGTTTTTGATACAATCAATTTTGAGGAAATGTCAGAAGTCCTTGGACATTGCTCCCTCCTGCTGTTAATGACAGAGTTCAGAGAGGGGCTGAGCCAGGTTACTGGGGGAGGGTCAGGGGGGAATTTTGGAGCAAGGGCAGGACCAGGCAGCAGACCAGCTTAATAACCTCACTTGGCTGTTCATTATCCAGTCCTATGGAACTATTGTGCTCTTATTTCTGTTTCCTCGAAGGGGGAAATGAGGAACCCAGGCTCTATCAAGGGACACAAGAGAAACGGGAAGGGATCAGAGGTTCCAGCCTGAAAAGTCTGGGACCTGGAAGGAAAAAGCGTAATTAGGTAGGCAGGCAGATCTACCTTACTAAACTGAATATGAGGAATCACTGATAAGAATTTTGCTGTGGAAAGAATGTGTCTGCTCTTAATGAAGGATTTAATTTACACGTTAAACAACATGTTTTCTTTACTGATCTAAAGCAGTGAGGTTGCCTTCTTCTTAGTGAAATTTATTGCCATTTAAGCATGCCAAAAGGCCTTTCTGACAGTCATTACAATAATCTATCATTTCTGCAACTGCCAGGATCCTGTTCTGTGGTCAGATTCAATCGGAGAAGGGTCAACAGACTTCTCCACCAAGTGCTTCCCTCTTGATTACCATCAATTTACTTTTGTCCACAAAAAGGGCATCGCTGCAGAGTGCAATGGAAGATCCCCTTAAGACCTCTGGCAAACACAGCTCCTGGCTCCGACCGAAGTGTCCCTTTGGCCCTTGGCTCTGCTTTTGTGCTTCTGGCTGCAAACTCAGTTGGGACACCACTTGGACAGACTTAGGTCCCCCGGGGGAGGGATGAGACAGAGTACTGCCACCTGTCGGTTTCTTCTCTCCTGTGACTAAAAGAAGCAGTCCAGGTGGGACTAGGCAGTGGTTTCCAGTTTCCAGGGAGCCTGGCATTTTCCCAGAAGGAGGAGGGCAGCCTCAGTTAGGGGTCTCCCCTCCCTTTCTTTCTGCACCCCTCATTTCCTTGCATTCCTTTACTGCCCAGCACTTTTTCTCTGACTTTGCAGACTGTGCAGTCAGTCGCAGACAGTGTTCCCAGCAGGAGAGGGTCCCCCAGGAACAGAAGAAAACTCATAGCTAAGCCCTGAGCTTTCTGGGCTTTCTCCACGTGGAGGAGATGAGGTGGGAACACACAGAGCTGGGCACTCAGCACATTCCCCAGACAAAGGGAGAAACTTTGTGTTTCTTTTGATGGGAGTGAGGGGAGGGGCGGTCTTTACTTTTGTCTCTGGTGGTTCACATCAGGGACACAGTTCCTGCTGTGGGTTTCCTCTCCTTTGCAGTTGCCTTTGGGGAGGCAGATGCAATGTGTGTGTGTGTGTGTGTGTGTGTGTGTGTGTGTGTGTGTGTGAGGGGCTTTACCCCAGCTACTTGCTCATGGAGAGTTCTGATTTGGCACAAATTCAGGGAGTATGTCATGGTTTGAATGTGTTAGTAAGGTGCTATAAAATGTCTTCTGTTCTTACTTAAGGGCAAGGACCTCAGAAGTAGGCCCATCTTCAGCTTTTAGACTTGCCTGACCAATTATTTGTGGGGTCTTAATGGATAGGTTCCACCTCCCCT